>OOFB01037003.1:11674-31883 GCA_900323305.1 Trachyrincus murrayi
AAGGCATACACACACACACACACACACACACACACACACAGACACATACACTCTCTCTGTTTCTCCGCCATTGAGAAGTGTTGCATTTCACACACCTGTGATTGACAGGCAAGATGGATCCACTCCTCCAATCCATCCAAGCCACTCATTGTATCATCTAATGGTATATTACTGCAGAGTGTTACCATGTTACCATACTGTTACACAACCCAGGAGGTCAATACTAATTCAATACGACAACAGAACCCTGTGGTGGGTGTATGGATGTCTTCCTATTCTCCCCCGTACACCCACCCTGTCTGATAGCACCCTTGGGTGTGTAATCCCATCCCAGGCACCTCAAAGTGAACTATAAAACACTTCAGGGACCTAGCAGGGCGAGAGAGAGAGAGAGACTGTGTGTGTGTGTGTGTGTGTGTGTGTGTGTGTGTGTGTGTGTGTGTGTGTGTGTGTGTGTGTGTGTGTGTGTGTAAGAGAAGAAATCAATTTCAGTGATGCGTCACCGACGCTGATCTGGACGTTGATACCGTTGACTGTACCTTGAGCCCGGCAGAAAAGGCCACAGCTCCTTTCATCCTGAGGTGATTCCAGCTGAGGTCCAGCATCTCCAGACCCTCGTTGTTTGCTGATGGAATCGAAGAAGGAAACCGTAATGTCATAATAAATATGCTGTAATACTGTTAAGTACAAGCAACGCTGAGAGAGACAGAAGAGTAAATTTCGTCCTACCCAGCATCTGTCCCAAATGCTCTCCTCCTCTTCCACTGAACTCGTTGTGGCTGAGGTCCAGTTGTTTCACTCTGTAATTGCTCTTTGAAAGGAAACATATACAAGCAGAAACATCAGAGAAGCCAATTCTATAGGAAGCAATATCAAGCAGGCTAATATTAGTCAAATCAAATGTGCTAATCCCAATGTACTTACTGATAATGCATCCGCAAAGAATTTTGCATCATCCTCAGTAAATTTGTTTCCTATAGGGAAATTGTATTATTATTATTAGTAGTAGTAGTTAATGGTGCAAGTGGCAATAATAATAGTAGTAGTAAGGAAGTTTTTGATGAGCAATATGTCCTCACAAAATCATTCTCCTTATACTGATACACGTTATATAAACACATTACCTGAGAGTTTCATAGATTTTATTGAAATATTTTCCAGCAACATTTTACCAAGACACTCTGCACCCGCAGACTGTAGGTGGTTGTCAGACAAATCCTAGAAAAGAAAACAATATTCACACCTAGCAGTCAAGCAAGATATACATGATCACTTGCACACGTACGCTCTCTAGTGGAAGAGCAGGACAACAACACACCATGGTGTGGATGGTGAAATTAGCCTTTAGCATCTCCACAAGGTGTTTAGCTCCCTCCGCTAGGATGTGATTGTCTGCCAGTTCCAGAGTACTGATGTTCATATCAGTCTGAGGAAATACAAGACATAGGCGTGCTGTTTCTCTTGGAAAAGTCGACATAAAATACCAACATGTTAGTTAATCCCTTTCGAACTCACCACTAATGCAATAGCAAGTGCCTTACAGCCCAGCGGTCCTAGTCCATGGTGATTGAGGCCCATCGTGGAAGTACCCAAGTGTCGTATGAAGTACGAGACGGGCACCACACCTGTCAGTCTGCAGGCTTCTAGGTACACTTCGGCAGTAGTTGTTGGCTTGTTGTTTTTCGGCTTTTCTGACAGTGAGAACTAATTATACTATCAGAGCTCTGACAGAATGCACACACACTGTTTATATACAGTATATAGGCAATATTAGTGCAGAATGCAACAGTTATAATGACAACTTAGATTGCTTACCATCTGGCTCCAAGTCTGAATCCAAGTCCTCTTCTGAAGATAGGTTTTCAGTGGAGGACGTTGGGTCATCTTCTTTTATGGTGAGGGAATCAAGATATAGTAGAGACATTTCTCAATGCTGCCTTTCCTCACAATATGAATTGAAATAGTGGGGCTATGTCCGTTAAATAAGCAGCTAGTTCTTCATTCCTCAGTTGCCTGTTAATATTGCAACTGTGACATGAAACCAGGCCAATGCACAGGTAACCCTACCTTCCAGGTAGCTTCTCCTGTGTAATGATCAATAATTTATATCACCATGGTTGCCCCTCCCCCCTATTTTCTTGTCTATTAAAAAAATGACCATAACCTGAAATGGTTTTTGTTAGAAAAAATATAGATATTTGAAGAAACATATTGTGTGTTGAGAGTGATGGAGTAAGTAAATAGTTGTTCTGCTCAACACTCACTGAGACTGTTGGATGTGGGTTGAGCCACAACAATGGATGTCAGTTTGAGGTTCAAGGTTTTGTAAACGTGTGACTATTTAGTGCTACTTGTGTTGTACATAACACCTTTATAATTATTGGTTGGATCCACAATCACATGCAATAGCTCTGAGCTAAAACACACCGTCTAGTCTGCAGAGAGGTGATTTGAATGTGACCACATTGTAATTAGCATTCAGAGGCTAAGAGCTCCAGGATCAGGAAGCAAGCAGGAAAACCTGTTGTTTGATCCCCTATTGTTGTCTACGTTGTCAACACATTTCACCTCCTGCAAAAATATTTCTTGCTTAGAGTCTGGTAAACATACTGTGATGCTGCAATTTATACTTTTGAATATGTTGCAGACTTACTTACTGGAATTATAGGATTTTTCAAAATAGCATGCACAATTAAGATTAAAAATGTACATAGACTTAAAACAACCATTCATTTTAAAAGTAGATTCCATAACATTTTGGTGGATTGCAGCGTTACATGCCGGCCACTGCACGGCTCCAGAGCACATTTCTTTCCAAATGAACCAGGCTAGTGAAACTGGTCTATGGTCTCATTAAATAAGGAAATGAAGCTAGCAGGAATATTAGTTATCTGAACTATAGCTCTCAACTGAAAGCTTTAAGCTTTAGAACAGCCAATCGTTGCAAATGTTTTAAAAATGTTGCCATAGCAGGACTTGACATGTAACAATTCATTTGATTGGCCTGCGGTTGCTGTGGTGCAAAAGGAAAGGCCTACAGACTATTATGGAAAATGTATAGATAAATGTAACAACAAACAAATTAATTAGAAGGTTGATAAAGCAGTGAGAATCTATAAGTGATATGTCAAATTCAACTTTTTCTATTTTCTCTTAGTTACTGGCCCAAATTACCTTAAATTAAATAAATTAGCCATTAGGCTACTTGAATACATTATGTTTAAATAAAGAAAGCATTGAATATGCCAGAAACAAAGATACAGGGGGACAACAATAAAATAACAACAATGCTAATCTATTCAACACAATAATATACATAAAAGACTCCTCATTACTTATGAGAACAAAGTTACATGTAATGCATCAGGGGTGTATAGTGATACATTTACGAGTTTGTTTGTTCAACAAGATCAAATGTCCCAGTTTACCCATAATGTACCTGTAAGTGGTAAAAAAAAAAAAAAAAAAAACATGGTTCCACAATACATTGTTTTGCGCATGCGCCATGTGTGTTTTCCTGTCCATGTGTAGGCGAGTCACGTGTCACGTCCCTGCCGTAGTGGCTAGATGTGCTAGTTTTTTATTATTGGCGTCTAATCTTCGTTTCACTTTACTTAGACATCCTGTATTACCTCCACATATCATTCGCTGAAGAATGAGCGACAACGATGATATCGAAGTCGACAGTGACGTATGTTATTTATTCACTGATGATAATAATAGCCAGCTATTTAGCTTAACGTAAATGTGTTTTCGCATTTCTGTCAGTCCACGATAACGCTGGTTTCTGAGCTAGCTAGTTGGCTAACGCAACAGCTCTTATGATGTGCAGCTTGCTATTTGCATGGATGCCGAGTTAAATAGAATAAATGCCCAAAAAATCAAACCGTACATACGAAGCGGCTAAATGTTAACCGTTTCTGCGTCAGTTCAATGTAGATGTATGTGTACGTGTGGATGTAAACGCGACAGAATAACACCGTGTGGGACAATTCGACAGTAGACAGCGTTAGCTGCATGCTACATAGGCGACGTTAATCCAAACGGTCGCTCCTCCGTTATGTTCTTCAATCACAAACTGGTCCGATGGTCAGACATGATTCAGGGGCTGCATGCGGAGTCTTAAAGGGTGTATTTGAGCTGTCTTGTGTTTCCTATACTCGATCGGAGCTCTGTCTCCTCTACGGTCGGGTCATCCACAAAACAACACGTCGTGTTACCTCATCCGACCACGGAGTCGTGTTTTATGTTTCCCGTGTGATCTATATCAACATCATCATGCCATTGCCACTTTCATCTTCCACGCTATAATTTCCCATACATCTGTAGCCTTAATTACATACCGACACTATCTATGCTCCGATTTGTCTGGCATGTAGCCTATATTGTGTGAAATGGAAACAAATCCTACTCGGGTGTCAACTGTCGTTGGCAAAGCTAGGTTAAACGTGGGAATGAGCAAACATGTTGCAGCATTAATCTGGTCAATATTTATAGCAGGATTGTATTCCCCTCCCCCACCGGACTTGATCCTCAGCTTTGCACCCCTGTTATGCTGGTAAAGCTGCGTAAAGGGAAACCAGCATCCCCATTTGCACAACATTCTGGTCTACTCGCCCCCATTCAAGATGGTTATTTTATGGCAATACTGTGATTATACAATTGCATATGTAATCAGCATAGTGCAATTACAGTCGTTTGTGGTAAGGCTACAGTCACATTTTGAAAAGCCTGTTTTAACACAACCAGGTTTTTTTAAACCTACATGTACACATTCTTTCATTTAAAGAATGTGTACATGTATAGGTATAGTGAGTGCATGTGCAAAAGCAGAAACGTTTTATCTCACTTTCCCCATGTTCTTCCCTCTTGTGTTAAGATAACTAGAATGAAAGCACCAGCAAGTTCTTAGCACCCCTACGTTTTCCTTCAATTCCTTTTTACTACAAATATAATAATCCACAAAAAACCATGCTACAAAACCATAAAGACCTGCTGTGCATGTGACTTTCCATCTTAACTAGAGGAATTCAACTATTGTACTGTACAACTATACTATTATTACCATTATTGAGTATGGTATGACTGGTATGTCGACTCAAAACAATGATGTAGGCTATGGCAATTTATTTTAAATCTCAATCTATAGTCCTTGGCCTGAACTAAGATACACTAGGCTAGTTAGCCCCAGCAGTTCATAATTGTGTTTATTGATCTCTGACTGCATAGGCATGGTCATCCACTGTTTCAAATTATAACACTAGTTAGCAGATGTACATTATTCATGCAACAATGAATATCCGCTATTAACGGGCTTGTGAAGAGAGAAATAAAAAAGGCGATGTTTGTGTATGTCAAAACCAATTGTGATTTAGCACCTACGTGCTGAACCTTATTATGTCATAGTTTGTTGAATAGCCATAGGCATCATCAACCAGTGGTTGTGTTCTCTTGAACCGGGTGCCGTAAGTGTCCTGACTAGGGCTGAACACAGGGCCAGAGCCGTCTTTCCTGTTCTATAGTTTCAGTTTATGTCAGCCGCTTGATTGTGAAGCATGAAAAAACAGGTATGCACTGCAGTAGAATGGTTCCTCAGTCAATGGCTGGCACAGTTGTTGTACCAGTGTCGACCATGTCGGTGCCAATTATGTGTGTAGTTTTTATGTTGTTGTGGTTCTCCCCCGCCCCTACATCCTAAATGGGAAATGTTCATAGAAATGTCCATAGGCACTGATGTGTTTGTGTTTACGACTGATTGGCAAGCAGAGTGGCATTCCATACGCGGTGCACCCACTATCATGCTTAGAGGGAAGTAGATTAGACTTTAACCCTCTGCTGCTCTGAGCTGCAGTAAGTGGTCAGAATTATTATACTACCCCCTTCTTGTTAGACAACCCAACATGAATGGAATATTAAGTATCACCAGAATGTAAAGTATCACAGTCTAGAGATAGTGTGGGCTCTCTTGTCAGGGGATCAAAGCTGTTAAATATTGCACAGTTCATATCATGGCTGGTTTGTGTAATTGTAACGTAATGAACACATCTAATGATGGTGTTAATCTCTAAGCCTAAAGGAAGTGTGTGTTGTTGGTGGCTGGTTTAAGCAGCCTCACCTGGTCTGAGTCAGACTGATTAGACTGGGGCTGGGTGAGGCTGTACACCTGTGGTGCATCATAGTAATCAAGGCCCACAGGTTAAACCAGCCACCACCACACACACTCAGGAGGAGTGCTAGCATGTCAGCACGTACCACCTGCTCTGCCTGTTCAAACAATCTCATACTCTACAATAAACCAGTTTAATCATCTGCCTGTGTCCTGCTGTTGGAGAAGCCCCGAAAAGCCACTGGAGTTGGCATGTAGCAGGGGAAACTGCTACAATAATATATATACCAAGGCCAAATCTGCTACGTAATGTTGGCACTATCCGTTGGTACTTCAAATGCTGTCAATTTAAAAACCAACTGTTAGGTACCAGCTCTTTCCTCTGTGATCTGGCTGGTTGCTTAGTGGTCCTCACCCCCCCCCCAAAAAACAACCTCACGTCACACATCCCTGCCTCAGACTCTTGACCTTGGACTAATCTGTTGCGCGGTGCCTCCTCTTACTTACAGATGACCCATGTCAGATTAATGTCTTTTTTAATCTAAAATACACCGCCTTTTTTGCAGGCAGACAAGCGAGCACACCACAACGCTCTGGAGCGCAAGCGCCGGGACCACATTAAAGACAGCTTTCACAGTTTACGAGACTCTGTCCCTGCCTTGCAAGGGGAGAAGGTGAGTAATGAGGGTTGTCTACTGTCCAAGCCTAATACTAGGGCTGATCTAATGCAGTACCAGAAGGTATGACTTAAAAGACCCTCTGCAGCCAAGCACACTTCCTGTTTTACCCCAAAATGTCCTCTAAATGCAAATCATTGGTTCAGTAGGTAGAATATGTTACAGTTGTATTAAAAACAATCTCCTTCAGTTGTTCTATGTTGCTTGAATCTTTGTTTTTTATTTTAACAGAGTGTCACTGTGGAGTCAATGTTTTAGCATTAGCAACAGGAAACATTAAGCACCTCAAAAAAAGTACTGGAGTGGGCCTTTTTTGACCTATGTTTATTTGGACATTGCTTTAAATAATTATGAGATCAATGCAAATAATAATGCAAAATAAACTAATACATTCAATTTGCATGTTCGTTGTTATATTAGTTTTATCATATTTACAGTGAAGACAGTTAAATGTCTGTGAAATGAACAATGCAACATTGGCCCATGGCTGAGCCCTTTCATTTCTGCTGACAGAGTTCTGTCAAACAGGCTTCCCGAGCACAGATTCTAGATAAAGCTACAGAGTACATCCAGTACATGAGACGAAAAAACCACACCCACCAGCAGGACATTGATGACCTGAAAAAGCAGAACGCTCTGCTGGAGCAACAAGGTGAGCGGGGCATCTTGGTGGGGGGCATGGTAGAAGGACCTAGTCTGGCAAAAATTCTTTGTAAATATATGTATATGTTTGAAAATATCCATGTTATTACTTATTTGATGTGATCCTTGGTCGTCCTGTGGCTCTCACTGCAGTCCGTGCACTGGAGAAGGCCAGGGGCAACAATCAGCTGCAGGCCAACAGCCACTCCTCCGACAGCAGTTTGTACACCAACCGCAAGGGGAGCGCCGTGTCCGCCTTCGACGGCGGCTCAGACTCCAGCTCCGAATCGGAGCCAGAGGAGCCGCCCACTAGGAAGAAGCTGCGCGTGGAGCCCAGTTAGACCAGCCCCCCCTCCGACACTGGGTCCCCGACACTCCCAACTAAGACTCTTGTTCACCAGCCCCCCCAACCCACTCCTCCAACATGTCCACGCTCGAGGCAGCCCTCTGAAGCCAGTCCAGGAGATGAGGTGGAATCGGGTGTGTGAGAGAGTGGAGAGGTGCTACGATATGCTTCTACCTTTCTTTCCGACACCCTGCCGCAAACCTCCACTTTCCACCCCTTGTTGTGAGGCAACGGTAACTCTCGAATCCCCCCCCCTCCCCCTCCCAAAGTGAGGCAGCTCTGCAGTTTTTTGAAGGACTTGATGCTTTTTCAAACCTCATTAAGAAAACGTTTCTAGTCGACACGGTGTAAAGCTTTAGTGAAGCTACAACGAAACCCCCTCGTCCGCTCCTCCTCTACCCTGCTTTTATTTCTGTTTCTGAACACCTTCGAGACACTCTCCTGCCGGGAGAGCTTGAGACTTAACAGACCCATGACAAATTGTCCTTAGACATAGTTTACCTTTTTAATGTTTGTACTTTTCCAGAAATGAATGTGAATTTGCTTTAAGAAAGAAAAAAAAATGTCCTGCAAGGTGCAACCCCCTCCCTGAATTTGTGTAGGTGGCTAAAGTTGTTGTCCTTGGAATGTTAGTGTACTCAAATTCATGCCTATACTTGGCTTCTTATCCCACTTTGTTCTTGGTTTTTGGCTATTACTCTCCGTAAATATGGGTGTGTGTGTGTGAATTGACCTCTTGTTTTAGATGGTCCCTCATTTAACAAGTTTGAAAACGGTTTTCTATTTTTTATTCTGCAAAAATATCAACGTGGCGATAAGACAAAAAAAATAATCCCCAAATGAAAATGAATGTTACACAATGCAGTTATGAGCAGTGACCTTTATTTTTGTTAATGGAAGATATGTGTCGGTGTGTAGTATTTAACACTATATACTCTTAAATGTTGTCATTTCTTCAGAAGACAAACCTTCCCTGGAAATATTTTGCCTGCACTGGGAATGTTTGGTTTATTTCCTTCCCTTTTTTTCTTTTACAGAGGTAAATACATGTGTACTAAATCAATATTTGTTTATTCCATTCCATGGAAATTACAGGTATGTTGTACATACTGCCAACAATTGTCTTGCAAGTTGAGGCGTACCTTTACTATGAGACTATAAATAAAAACTATTTTATCCTTTTGGGATGTTTCTTGTTTTTGTTTTCTATGCAGTGGGATATTGTGTGTGGTCGATTGGTAAATCTCATAGCCATACCCTATTTACATTTCCAAACCATTTTTTGTCCACAATTTGCCCTATTTAATTAAAACTATGTAATTCTGTTAACCAGAGACAATGTAGAACATTTAAATTTAGTCTGTCACTTTATAGCAGTGATTCTCAACTGGTGGGTCGCTAGGTCATTTTGAGTGGGTCTCAGAGCATATGCCAAACCTGTACTGTACTGTAGCCTAAGCATGTAAGGCCTTTAGAAGCCAGTCTGACCCATGGTCTGACCCCTCCCACTCAGACAAAAAATTGCTTGTGAAACCAGCTGATGCCCGATTGAGACATAATTCATACAGGAAATTTACCTTCAAAATAAAAGCTTACATATTAGTTCTATGTAGGCTGCCCACACATCCTTGACCCACACCGGCGTTCTTGCCTACCGGAAATAAACATAGTCTACAATTGACACTGAAATAATTAATTCCTCAACCAAATTGCATACAAACATTAAGTGGATACCAAAAAACGGATATGTACGACAACTCACCTCTATATTCACCGAACAAATTTTGAACTGCGTTGGAAGATATAGGTAAACCTCATTTTGAATACAATTAACTTCCATGTGTTAACTTAAATCATTGTATTCGATTGATGGACATATTCAACGTTGTTTCAGGCTGAGATCTGAGAAATGTATTGGCGTATGCATAGACCGCTTTATTTTGAAAAAAAAAAATACCGGATGACGTAAATGTAATAACTTGACAATTAAAGCTGTCCGCGTTGACGCGGAGTGCAGCGCGAAGCCTTTGGCTGTCACAGTCTATGGTGCATGTGCATGTCCGAGTTACCATGCTTTTTTCCTGATAATTTATATTTCAGCAATGGCTAAACAGTATGATGTTTTGGTCAAATTACTGATTCTAGGAGATTCAGGAGTTGGAAAAACGTGTTTGTTGCGAAGATTCACGGAAAATGAATATCATCCATGCCATATTTCAACAATCGGTAAGCTGTCAAAGTTTTCAGCGATCATCATCGATGCTTATATTTGTTGAACATCTAAGAAAATTAACAACGTGTTGGAAAGATCACAGTGGGGTGAATAAAACAATTACATTGATTTAAGTCATCAAATGATAAAAACTTTACGAAAGTTTGGAATAGGAATCCATAAGGAATTTGCCCGGTGTAGTAAAATATAGTTTCTCAGGATGTGGTTTAGATGGGCTGCTGGATTGGGCAAGCAGGAAATAACTGGGGGTTTTTTTTGTTCTCATTTAGTTTTAAAATTTTTGTTGAATTACCTTAACGGGTAATGCAATTTAGTTCTACACAAATATAATGTTCATTACATTTGAAGGCGTCGATATAGTGGCCCTAACCTAACCTTGGACAAAGTAGCAGGACATCTCGGGGTCCAGATGTGTGTGTAAACACAGATGCCATAGTCAGCCACAATCTGTTTTCTCATGACCAAAGGACAGGAAAAGGACAATGAACCAACACTGAAACATTGCATTGTGTTTGTGCTTGTTGTTAAGATTACCTTTGATTCTCCCACAAACATTTTGCCTTCAAACCTAGTAGCATAATCCAATTGTTTACCCTTCATTTGCCCTTTCTACTTATCAGAATATATATATGTGGGTGTGTTCAGCAATTAAAACACTGTCATGGTCATCAACAATAATATATATCTTTTTTTCTTTACTGATTTAGGAGTCGATTTTAAAATGAAAACATTAGACATAGATGGAGTCAAAGTCAGAGTACAGATCTGGTAAGTGGAATGCTGTCAACCACCACCTTAGTCATCATCATGTCATATTTTGTTTATTATGAGTAAGCGTGAGCAGATAGACTTATCTATTGATTGTATTTTTAAAAACATTCTGTCTTTTAAGGGACACGGCAGGTCAAGAACGTTATCAGACCATAACTAAACAGTATTACAGACGGGCCCAAGTGAGTTTCTAAAACAAATATTCACTGTAATTGTCAACTGTTTAGCATACATATATAGCATACACATAAGCTACATTTAGCATAGCCCTACATGAAATCACCCACTTGATTTTGTCCCTTGATTTTTCTCTTTTGAATTTCACCTAGGGCATTATCCTTGTATATGACATAACGAATGAACCGTCTTTTCAGCACATCATAAGTTGGGCTAGTGATGTGGATGAGGTGAGTAACAAAAAACAAATTTCCTCTCTGCTTACTTATTACTATTATTATGAGTAGCCCATTACACTACGAGCCGGTCTTGTGCAGTATAGGCTGATCAATTTCATTGACTGGTTGGTTGTAGAAAGGCCCTGATCGGATTCAGAGGATCCTAGTGGGGAACAAGTCTGACAAGGAAGCAGGAAGGCGTGTCTCAGAGGAAAAAGGAAAAGAGGTTTGCTTACATTTTATCTAATGAAGTGATGTGAACCTGTGTTAAGCATCACTGAAGGAAATGGTGGCACAACTTTAATACACATTTCTAACTCATTTGGTGGAGTAGCTTGCAGCTTTCTATGGATTAGACTTCTTTGAGACCAGTGCCCGCACCAACCAAAACATCAGCGAGGTAGGTCACATGGGTGTCACCAGTTGAGCCAGTACCTCAAGTTAGTCATTATTTAGTTGTTTGTTAGTGCATAGTTGGTCTATTAATGTGCGGATAAAGCCCTTCAAATTGTGTAAGTGTGCACACACCGGCACGCTTTATATTTTATTCAGTAGGCTATCTTTATTTAATATCCTTGTCCAGTTGTATCTATTTTCTTTTGCTGCACCCAACATATCATAAAAATATGACCTAAAATAAACACTGTTTCTGTAATAGTTTTTGTTTATTTCCTCATTCCTTCAGTCATTCACACGCCTAACAGAGCTGGTGCTGCAGGCTCACGAGAGAGACATAGGCAGCGCTCTGGGATCCTTAGACAGTTATCTGGATGGGCCTTCCCTGGAGGAGCAGAAGGGCCTTCAAGACACTCGTGAAAACACAGAGAATAGCTGCTCGTGTTAGTGTGAAGGCATTAGAGCAGTGGTTTGTCTAATACCCTGAGGCCTTTTCACCCAGCATCTGTGGCTAAATGCTACCGTTTACCTGTGAGTCAGAGATTGTTTAGAATGGTTTTTTTTCAAGTGCAACAAAACTTGTTGGTGAGTTGGAAGTCAGTCAAATTTCATTAATTTGACATTAGTTTATTGACTTTACTCATACTTTTGTTTCAAAATATGTTTTGCACACAATTTATTTTGTCACCATGTTGCTTGTTTGCCAGATTAGCATCTGCTAATCTTCAGCTCTATTTAATCATGGATTTGACTATTTCAACACTAAGGTAACTAGGCCTACTCTGGCCCTCTGGGCCAAGAGGACCTGGTTGAATTATTCACACCTTGAAACTCAAAACCATAGTAGTGTGGATGGATTTGTTTACACCATAGGATGATAGCCTTGTGGAAGAGAAGGCATAATCAAGATTGTGCTCTTTGTGATTGTTTTATTGTTGTTTTGGCATTGCAATTATTTGTAGTGGGGCATCTATTGGGAATTGCTATTTCTTGGCAATTCTAATTTAAATTCTCATTGCAAGTTCATTTAACAATTCATTGTTGCCTTTTGCATCGTGTCTGTAGTTGCCACATCATTTTAAAGGTTTGTATTATAGAAATCATATGGTTTCTATGTATTGCCTTTATGGTTGAGATGCAGTACATTGTTCATATTTTCCACAAAAATAAAACAAGAAACAGTAAAGCTCACATTTTATAAACATTGCCTTAATGTCTTAAAAAGAGTCACTAAACAGGAACTGAATTCAGAGTGAAGTGTTTAGAACTAATGAGAGCTTATTCAGTAGATTCATCCATTTTTCATCACATTCTGTGGAAGACTGTGAAGTAATGTACTGTTAAATGTTTGATGACCAAGAAACTGATATAGCGTATGAAATTGCCATGGAACATTGTACTATTTTGTTTATTTTTAAGTAGGCCTATATTTGTACAAACCATGTATTTTACATGTGTGCATCTGAACTACTTTTGTACATTTTACAAATAAATGACAGGATCCTTGACAGTGACACCTTTACCTTTTGCCTTTATTATGCCACAAAAGGTCACACCAATGATGATGAATTTGATTCTACTGACAATGTAGCTTAAAAAAAAGTGATATGAATGTCACCTTATGAAAGGGAGCAGTATCGTATGTCGGGTGTATATCACGTTTCTGCGCAGCAATCCGACACCCCCCCCCCCTGCCTTAAATGTAGTCAGGTGACCGGGTATCGGAATTACACTCGCTGAAGCCTTGTCCACTGTCTGTGTGGCTGTTACGGCGGAGACACAAGATGACGTTCATCGCCAAGACCTTCTACGATCTGAAGGCCACCAAGCTGGAGGGGGAAACGGTGGACTTCAACGTCTTCAGGGGCCGTGTGGTGCTGATCGAGAACGTGGCCTCGCTCTGAGGCACCACCACCCGGGACTACAGCGAGCTCAACCAGCTGCAGAGCAAGTACCCCCACCGGCTCGTGGTCCTGGGTTTCCCCTGTAACCAGTTTGGCTACCAGGTGAGTGGAACAGCACATTGAGACAACTGTCAGAGGATAGTAGTCAGTAAATTGAGGCCTTTTACCTCAATTGACCCCAAACAAAAAAAATGATCACAAGAAATGTATATGTGTATAAAACGATATGTTGTTGTGTATGCGTCATTGCAGGAGAACTGCTCCAATGGAGAGATCCTGAATTCACTGAAGCACGTCCGACCGGGCGCAGGCTACGAACCCGGCTTCACCATCTTTGAAAGGTGCGACGTGAACGGAGCAAACCCTCACCCGGTCTTTGCCTACCTCAAAGACAAACTACCCTATCCCGACGACGACCCCAACTCCCTCATGCAGGATCCCAAGCATCTGGTGTGGACTCCCATCTGCAGGAACGACGTCTCCTGGAACTTTGAGAAGTTCCTGGTCGGCCCTGAGGGTGAGCCCTTCAAGAGATACAGCAAAAAGTTCCCCACCATCAGCATAGAGCCCGACATTCAGAGACTGCTGAGATTAACCAAGAGCTAAAATTAATAAATAATAGGCCTACTATATCGCTCAAATTGCCTTCTCATCATAATATAATAATAATAATAATAACAATAAAGATGAAATATTGTGTTCTGTCTTTTAAGCCTTATTAAATGAAGGTGATACTCTGAACACAAGTGGGAGTACCACCTGAGCCCCTGTGTAAGTGCTCAAGAGGATTGGATTCATGTTCATGCTTTGAAAACTATTCTGATGGGAAGGCACGGTTAAACACATTTTCATGTGTTATTTTTATAGTCTTGAAAATAAGGAACAAGGAATTAAAACAATTACAAGTGTTAAAAGTATTGCTGAAGAACTAAAGATGCATGGCTATTGTTTATTCCTAAACGTGTGTATGACCAGCAGATGGTGCTATTATTTATGAAATGAATAAGATTATCGAGGCTTTGCGAAAAAAGGTTCCTGTTTAAATAAATAATTTTGCTCAACCTAATAATTGTTTATGTTGTATTACCTCACCACAAAGACTTTGACTTACAAGTTTGATTATTGTGTTATAACATTGAATAAATAGGTAGGGCCTAACAAACTGGGCCTACAATTATTCATCCAAGAGGCTGTAACCGAATTAGTACGCGTAGGTTTATATAAACGCGCATTTGCCATGCATTTTCACAACTGTATCTCACCCTTTAGTCCGGCAAGTGAAAATAGGCCTGGATCTGACAACAAACAACATAAAATATAAAACTGTCCAATAATACAATAATTAAATTACATTCCAACATTTACCAATCAGAGTGGTAGGCCTATATGCCCCCATGACACGCATGCACACACGGTCACCTAAACGCTATGGTATGGTATATTCGTATATGTCATGTTGCATGAATCCCTTTATAAGCCTGTATCGTTCACAAGACGTGGGCCTAGTGTTCCTGCGTTCATTGTGTACATCATGCACCCAGCAGGCAACAGACACGTCGCTTGTAGTCCTGCGTGAAAGACATTGTTCACGCTACGCATGTATAGCCTATATCCGGAAATGAGGAGCTCGCCACAGGTGAGCAGTTACCACGGTAACGTTTGGTTTCTCGGTGACGCCTTCTCGCGAGACTGCAGTACAGATGGGAGGGTGTCTGAAATGATCTCATCTTTCTAGCAACTGCATAGCGCAGCGAGGAAAACCAGTAACTTTGTGTCCCAACTTATTAGTTGAATCTCACACGTAGACGCCAGGCCATTCTCCGATTTGTAACTGGGGTGTCAGTACGCCACCCGCAACGAAAAGGAAGCGTACTGTGCGTTTTGGTTTTGGACCCGGGACCTTCCAGTAGTTAAACAAAAGGAGGAAAACGTTATGCATTGTGTGACATCCAGCGATCGAAGCAGTAAGGAGAAAAGGTGAGTCGGAAGCGCCGAGGTTCTGTACGCTGGGAGCCGTGGGCTAATACGCGTGATCCTCGTCTAGGGTGTACGGCATAGTAACACATCCATAGGTCAATCAGAGCCTAATCTCTGCATGAAAATAACGAGTAACGGCGGTGTGCATTCGATGTCGGTTCCGTTTAAATCGTATGGACTAATCGCTGTGCTTGAATGGTTTCGCCTCGGGTGACTGAAGCTGTCAACATGTATCGGTTGTGTGGTCTCAAGTGCATCCTCCGTATCATTACATCCAAGGGCAGCGCATTGTTCCGAGTCTCGCGGAGGAAAAGACGACTCACAGGTGGCATCGAAACACATGAGCCCTGTTCGCTCAGTCGAACCCGAGCCATGATTTATGGTTGTCACGCGAGGTTGAACGTGCAGAGGAGATGATGGGATATTTCCGATGGCCTGGTGTTTTACTAGATATTGATAGATCGCAAAAAGTCTGTCGTGTTCACAGTCTATGGTGCACATCCACGGTGTACATCCACGCATACGCGTTAAATCGTGTGTTTGAACTGATAAGGCCACGGTGCTTAATCCATAGACTACAATTTCACTTTTTGGATTAACATTCTGTTGACTTCAACATATAGACTATATTCTTTTGATTGTGAGAGCAGACATGCGGAAATGTCCAATAGGACTATAACTTGGACCACCCAAGTATAGTAGCTGTTTTTGTAGTTGTTACAGCTATATAATAATATAGTATTTACCAGGCCTAGATTAAAATGGACATGGATATTCAGGCGACGAAGTAGGGTACAGGCTGTGTCTGGACATGAAACTGGAAATATGCCTGCCTATGTCAAAGAAGCTAGGCCTACTTGCAATGGCAAAAAAAAAAATGCCATTGTGACACAAACTGGAACATTGGCTATTTTGACAGGCTTTGACGTAAAGTGGTAATAAATGGTCAGCCAATAGCATATAAGAAAGTAGAATTCAGCACTGTGTCCCCCTGCATTTGAATATTATAGTGACACATCTATTTTGTGTGGATTCTAATAAAAGTATAAGTCATCTAAACAATTCATCTTTGGAGATTAACTTTGGGCAAGGATCAAGGATTTTTGGCATTCTTGATAGGCTTAGTTGACCTGTGGTAGACATAACATTTAGGCCTAGCTTCACTCATTCACTGCGCTCTGTCTTATCACAGCTTTCAATTGAGCTTTTCCACAATGTAGCTTGCACTAAACACTATAAGTTATTATTCACACTGGGTCACTTCCTGGATTTTCTGATTGGATTCTCACTTGAAAATTAATCTAGTGCATATGCAGCAGCTTTAAGTCACTCTTGGGAGATGGATTTAGCTCTATTTTAATCTCCCATGTTGGCCCATTCACTGTCTTCTTTATTTTCCTTCAAAAATACAACTCAAGGTTATTGGAATACGTTTGAGTGTGTGTCTCAGTAAGCCCAATGGGAACAGCTGATAATGTGAGTGTAAATACAACTATTGTGGGCTAATTTAAGTACTAGAAGATGTACTATTTTTTATAATAGCCTTTTATTTGACATTTATTATGTTAATATCACTTTGCCAACAGAAAACTATAACGCTTTGTATCTGTCTCATAGGGAAAGGTGGAGATAAATAAAAACGTGCTGGTTAAGAAACATGTCAAAGGTTCACCCTGTTTCCATGTGTTGTTGTAGAGAGGCATTGTTTGTAACTCAGTGTCAGATCCTGATATGCATTAGGCAAATTGCTTCATAGTAGTCATTATTACATGCCCTATATAGGCCTAATGACAGAGTGTAACTTGTTTGTAAGTTAAACCTCTGTTTCTATTATCTTGTATCCATGGGGTTGTAAGGGGATAGCAAAACAATGATGGAACAAGAGGTGCCTTGTGCTGCCTCTGGAATGTGAAGGCAGCAGCAATTACACTAAATGACTCTTATGAAACTGTTTGGTTTCCTGAGGTTATTAAAACACTTTCCTACATTGCAATCAAAGTGAAAGTAGTCCTTAATAATTGAAATGAGCTTTAGCATATCTAGCTACTTGAGTGGAAGCATTCATCAGGATTAGGCTAATCCGCTCTGTTTAAGTGTTGTTATAGCACATTTGTTGGTATGTGTTTTTGCTTTACTTGTAAGCGACAGATGACCTTTCATTTTTAAACTGTTTAATTATTATCCAATTGGTTTTCACATAGCCTAGAGCCTTATTGTCTTATAGCCTTTTGATGGCAAATATTCACTTGATGTATAGCGTCAAATGCAAACTTTTGATTGCCTCATTCCCGCGATGTCTATATAAGGCAATGACTAAAACCTGTGATTGATTCGTTGGCTTTTGCCAAGGCTACAGGTGATGGTGTACACATCTGGTGAACAGGTCTGTTCCGGTTCCGTTACTCAGACCCCAGTCAGCAGTCAGATGGCTTGGTGGCCCCAACTGTACTCTTCTTATTTTTTTGCGAGTCATCATCACACTGTTGTTGACTAGGGGGAATAGGATGTGAGGGTTAATGAGTTGGACTATGATGATCTGTGACAACAGGCTTGCGTTTCCTGCTAAACTGTTGGAATGCTCTGTCTTTGTCTAGCTGTAGCAGGCCACCGTATGCCAGCCAATGGAATAAACCAGAGGGCTTGGACACCACAATGGCCATGATGTAATCTCTTTCAGTGCACTGTCACAAAGCAAATGCATACTGACAGTGAAAAATGGCCCTCTGTTCCGCACCACCCGTGAGGAATTCTGACCCCCACAAAAATCCCTGCTAATTCCGGGTGTGTCATTATATCTCTGTGGGAAATGGAACCGAGTGACACTAAAGTGATTTTATGTGCAGGTGCTAAAAGCTGCTTTGGGTTCTTGCTCTGGACCACCACTGTTGGAAAGGATATACTCTGCTGCAGAATGTTTTTACATTGTGTATATGTGATGGATGGACCAGAAACCAAAGGAAAGTCTTGGTTATCGGGATGTTTTAAAACCCTCAACATGAACCCCAACTAAACGCTACAAATCCCAATACTGTAGCCAGAGATTGGAAGATTGATTAAAAAAGAAAAAACTGCCCTCTGACAAATCAAAATGATGGCGTGACGAATTAACGATTTACCAGAATCTAGTACTCCACTCATCATGTGCTTGCTTACAGACAACTCCTGCTACCATGACGACGACATGCTTAGTGTTGTCCCAACATGTCTGCACCATATTAATTCTATGGGCCTGCACAGTTGTCTCTCTGGATATGATTACCCTAGCAATCTTCCAGCTCCCAGTCAAATGAAAACACCAGGCAGAACCAGACAGGGCTCCTGCTACATATATGTGGGTAGTAGTGGAATCATTTCCCCATGTAAAACCACAGAGACTGCACCGGAATTGGAGAAGCGGGGCAGGAATGTATGAGGGCTTGGCCGTGGCTGAGAACGGGATCTGGATGCACAGACAGGTCTGTTCAGCTTTTCCTCATTCCTGTGCTCGTTTTCAACTGTTTTTGTTCCCATCAGGGAAAAGCACCATGTGTAGCTGGAATTCTTGCCACAACAAGGCACCACACAAGGTCCTTCCTCGAACATATTAACTTCAACCCGTTTTTTTTAGATAAGCCTGCCAACCTTTGTGTTAAAACACTGAGAGCTTCTAGCCTTTCTAGCCTTGGTTCCTACATTTCAACCCAAATAATTCTTCACAAGGCTCCAAGATTCCACATCCTCTACTAGCCAGGGAAATTCATTTCCACCCTCTGAGTTCCGGCATTACCTTTTTGGCAAAGCTGGACAAGAAGAAAGTCACTGTTGGGGAATCAAGGGTTTCCTTATCCTGAATTCCTCAAATACAGACGGCATTAGTATGCTTTGATGGCCTGAACGGTGTGTTTATATAACACACACACACACACACACACACACACACACACACACACACACATGTCCCTACAAAAAAACAACACAGGCTGGTTCAACACACACACACACACACACACACACACACACACACACACAGACAGGGCAAGACTGAAAGGCACTCACTCAGATCATTGATTGACATCGATACAGAGGAGCATCTCAGAGATACCACACACAATACACTCTTATTACAAATCTCTTTATATGGAGGTAATGTCAAGTTTTAGCCACTCCAGCATGCATGGGATCAGTAATGGACAAGACTGTGACACCACACATGACATTGACTGAGCAAAATGTTTTCTGTTTGCAACCAGGTGCAGAGGGCAGATAGGGCTGACTAATAACAAACATGGCTGCCTTCCCAGTCTCCCCCCCCCCCCCCACCCAATGGTTTCCTGTGCACTACACTGATGTAGTGACTCCTACCGAGGTGCATATCAGCTGCCTAAAATAATGGTGATGGCAGGTACCAGTTAATGATGGGAGAAAACCGTTACATTCACTTAATGTGTTATGTAGTGAAGATATACAGCAAAGAAAGGGACATTTCCATGTATGGTAAAAGGGACATTTGACTGTTGTGCTTGTTATGCTGCCATTATGGCACCCATTGCACTCCTACCCATCCCTGGAAGGAGGGATCCCGCTTTCTGTGTTCCTTCTCAAGGTTTCTTCCTTGATGATTAAGGTGAGTTTTTCCTTGCCCTTAGGGTTAGGCTTAGGGTTAGTGGGGTGTCATATAATGTGGTCTGTGACGTCTTTTGAGACTAACAAATAAAATTGACTAGACTTAATCACTTTAACCATGAGGAAAAAAAGTGATGTAGATGTCTGCTTTTACTTTGCT
>OOFB01037010.1:0-12376 GCA_900323305.1 Trachyrincus murrayi
GGAGAACTGTGTGTTTGTGTTTGTGTTTGTGTGTGTGTGCATGTGCGTGTGTGCATGCGTGCGTGCTTGTGTGTGTGTGAGGGGGTGTTGCTGCAGTCAGTCACATGTTTTTATTTTTGTCCTGTGTTACTGCAGTTTGTGTGTGTTTGTGCTTGTCTCTCCCCCTCTCTCTCCGTGTGCCACTCTGGTGTTTGTTTGTACGTGTGACGGCTGATTGGATGATTTAATTAGTAGGTGTGACAGTTGATTGGATGATTTAATTCGTGGTTGTGACAGTTGTAGGGGCAGTGTAGAAAGTAAGAAAGTAAGTATTTTTGTTTGGTAACCCCTTTGTGTAATGGCAGCCAGTCAATCATTTTTTTGGCTGGCAGTCAGCCAGCTAATCATTTTCTTTTCGAAGTAGAGCGCATTCTAGGCCGTTAGTCGGCCTAGAATGCCATTGGTTACACAATGTCAGGAATAAAAAAATAAAAAATAATTGGCAGCATTTCGAAACCATTAAAGATGATCCAAAAACGGTGTCAACAGCAGCTGTCATTCGCGCTGGTGAAAATGATTCTCTCCGTCGGTACTCGGTCGTGCATTTTCGCTGTTCTGCTAAATTGAATGGTGCCGCATTTGTTCCATACGCTGAAACGCAACATCCACATGTATTTCACATGTTCAGCTGTCAAACGCTTTTCATCGGTGGGTTTTTTTGTCATGATCGGATGTGAATAACCGTGCGTAACCAGACAGAAAGGAGCTCTCCGTCTCCACAGAGACCGGCCACTGTTTGATTTCATAGATGTATTATATCAATTACAATATATTATATTACCCTATATCATAGTATATTCGGCTAATAGTAGCCTATGTTGTCTGTCAAATCGAATGCAGACGCTGACATGAACGGACGCACACATGCTCGTCACATCGTGCAACATTCGTTTGTAGAGGCGGTAGAGGCGCTGCGCCGATAGACAGCTGTGGTAAACCCTGAAAGCCAATTGAATATTTTCAAGCGTTTAAACCGCGCAAAAGTCATACAAAATTAGCCCATAATTGATCCCCATATATTAAAAAAAACATATGATATATGATTCGACGATCAGTCGACGATGGGTCTGGCCTGACGAATCAGATTCAACCATGCAAAATCTTAGTCGAGCACAGCCTCGACAGTTGATTGGATGATGTGATTAGTGAGAGACGTTGGAAGTACCCAAGGATTTTACTAAGGTTTTATGATTGATATGAGCATGCGTGACATAGGCTATGCCTCTTTGATCTGACATTTTTTTTATTGTCATAATAATAAAGATGCTTTATGAACATCTAAATATTACTTTCTAGTTTTCTTCATATATACTTCTCAAATGATTTGAAATGAAAGCCTTGGGTCGGGCTCATTAATAGCTCAGTCTAATGAGCACTGCTGTGTTGGACAGCGCAGTCCAGGGTGGGGCACCCCGAAAGAAGTGATAACGGTACGAGGGGTGAAGTAGTCCCCCGCCCCCCCCCCCCCTGTGTTGAGGGGTGGACAGCAAACCATTTGCTCAGCACTTATACTGGTTGCTGTATGACATACAAAATTGCGTGTTGCGTTATGGTTTCATACAGAAAACAATAATCAATTTGTAGAGTTGATCAGTTTATCAGACAAAATTCAAAGTGCTATGTGTCGTAAACCCTAACACTGCCAATGTCCTGTCATCATGCTGTGGGAATGCTTTTCAACCAGCAGGGACTGGATATCTTGTTAAAACTGAAGTAGGAATGGATCAAGTCAAGGCACAGTGTGAAAATCCACAAGCATCATCCCACCAACCTGAACACCCTGGAGCAAAAGTTAAGCGTTTCTAAAGAACATCTAACAGCATTCTTTTCTTTGACATTATCAGCTATTTGTCTGGCTTTAAGCCTACTTGAGCTGCAGTAGTAATACTAGTAATACTAATTAAAAATCTATATAATATTATCTAGCAGACTGAACAGTTAGACATGACAGGATTGTGTCTGGAGAACGTGGTCTCACTGACCTTATTGCTTTAGAAGCTTCTCATTCATCAAGTATTGATATGAACTATTAGCTATTATCTCCTGAGGTAATAGCTCACAATTCACTGTATGCTATCATTATCATTATCGGTATCTGCTTCCAATAACCTAGGTCTGGTTCCTCTAGGTCATCTAAAGTTACATCTTACATCATCTTACAAGTTTTTGTAAAATAAATTGATTTGTGTATGTATGATTTTAATATATTGTTTTTTCTCGATGACATGTAGATAGAAGCAAACAAAGACTCCTTTTAAAGTTAACATTTTATTCCAAACAGACATTTATAACACAAACCTTCACTTTGTTTACCCCAAAAAGAAAACAGGATTACAATCAGTATTCTCTCATTCTGCCTTTCTTACCAGTATTGCCCTCAACAATTCCAGTTATTTACTTACCATTAGAGGTTTAGAGGTAATTTACTCGGACCTTCCTAAAGATGTGTTATGTTATAATCAAGATAGTTACATGGTATGTTTTTGCTGAGAATCCACCATTCTGAGGAACACTTGACACGTGACACACACAACAAAACGCAAGGAGATTGTATTTCACATGGCTGCACAACAGACCCACAGATAAAATAACAAAAACACATATTTCAATAGTTTGAACCACGACAACTTCCACAACAATATTTCTTTTCATATAAGCTGTACAATTTCGTACATACAAAATTACATATATACTGCGGCGGTTCCTGCCGGAGGCGATGTAGCAGTACTGTCCGGTCCTTCCTTATGTATGACGTGATGCCCGCCTCTCTGTGCCTGCAGCCAGTAAACTAAAAGTCATTTCTGCTCTCAACAACCTCTCCTCTTAACAAATGTTGTTACCAGCACGCCATTGTGCAGGCAATGAAAAGCTTCCCCAAACAAAACCTTGGACTTTACAATCGTGGCCTTGTGTATTTCAAAAAAGCACAGTGTGTTGTATTTGGTTATATGAAATGTGCTTTTGATTTTGATTTTGAAAAAACAAACCCGGATGGTTTGCACGACCTGGCAGCCAGGATCACTCTGTCTACAGTGTTGACGTAGATAGAGTGGGCTAAACATCTTGATATGTGTAAGCCCCATAAGCTAGTATACTACCATGTGGTATAGTATACAGCAACACCGTTTGATTTGGCGAGGAGAACACAGTCGCCAGTGCCGCTGGACACTTAAAAAGACACTAAGCAGGTGAGCAACTTAAAACTGTGCAATAAGGCAATGGAATCGATCTTGAACGTAACCCATGCTCCAACGTATGAGTGAACATTTCAAATGTGCACTCGATTGTCTTTTTGGTTTCAAAGTGGTGAGGTCTCGATCTGCTTTTTTAAGGACAAGGTCCTACTCCTTTTATTTATATGTGTTTTATTGTGTTTCCGGACAACTGTGGTCTGCAGAACTAAATGCAGGCTATCTGCCTTTTGCTACACAGACAATACGTACGAGCAGAGAAAAAATAACAGTACATTTTGGTCCTTTCATAAGAGATGACGTCAATATGTCGGGGAGGTACAGCTTTAAGTAAAATCTGGGAAGACACTGTCTCGGCTGGACAAAATATATAATATACATTATACAACATATAATATATTATATAATATGGAAGGGCTCGACGAGAGCCCTCCCCTCCTGCCGTCATCTTCCCCGTTTACCAGAAGGTCAAGAAAACCGGGCCGATACCGAGGTGACATCTTCAGGGAGGTGACGAGGCTCGGCCGGCGAGAGCAGAGGCGGGAGGCAGGTCAGCTGTCATCACCGCGGCGGTGGTGACAGATGCGTTTGCCGGGTCTTTAGCCAGGGAGAAAGGGCGGTGGGGGGGGAAGGGTGCAGGTCTGCTGCAGCGATGCGAGAGGAGGGTGGTGGTGGTGGTGGGACTGGAGGCGGAGGCTTAAGCGGGCAGCAGCAGCAGCAGAGAGAGGTAGCGGGGGTGGATAGGATCATGAGCATACCCGGGACGCAAGAAGGTCAGGAGGACGAGAAAGGGTTGGAAGGGTTGGAAGACATAAAGTGTACCAGCCTCATTGTGTAGCAGGTTCACACGCCAGGCAGGTGAGAACAGGAGCAGGAGGGCGGTGGCCATGACGCTGACCAAGAGTGATTCAAATGACAAAGGTTTGGGGGGGGGGAAGGTGAACAAGGAAACAGAGGACATTTTTAAAGAGTAGTCTGACTGACCATGGTGGGCCCTGTAGGGCTCAGCTCCACCTCTGGGTTACCAGCAGGCTCCAACTGGACAACCTGCAGAGACAGGAGACAGCGACACCTCAGGGGTGTGTGTGTGTGTGTGTGTGTGTGTGTGTGTTTGGTCACTCATAACATTTCATAAGAGGAAACCTCAGTGCCTGTATTGTAACCTTGTCAGTGTGCTCTTTGGTTAATAATCAAAGAGCACATATCATTATGTTCAATCAGAATAATGTAGCCTTACTTAACAAATCAATTAACAGCATGTGAGAGAAATACTGTGAGAAATAATTGCTTTTAAGCGGCACACTTCAAAATATCAAGCATGAATCAAAGCCATACCTGGCAAAAATGATTCAATATCAAATATTGCCTCTTCTAATGGAACGGTACACTTCACAGTCTATCATATGCTATGCTATGCCTATCCATCTGCATTTGTATGTGAGGGCTACAAGGTAGCATGGTGTTCTATTTCTCATGCTGTGTGAAGCTCACAAACATTAGCGTGAACTTGTGAAGTTGGCAGTGGTGACCTCGTAGTTATACTAATAACTTCATTTCTTTAAAGAAATTTCTTTTAAATTACTTAAATTCAGAAAAAAAAAAACACTAATCTTGGCATGAAGGTTTTAACCCCAGAAGAGACTTGCTATGTTTGAATGATTATCTATCAATGTTTGAACTAGACAGAGAAACAGCAGGAACTATGAGGATTTGACATTATTTTCAGTGTTTTCAGCCCAGTCCCCTATTCACTTAACAACTAATATCTGTTTTCGGAAAGGAAAGCAGGATGGCATGTTGAGAAATAATGATCCTAGGAATCTAAAATGAGTCAAGCGACTTCCACGGCACCGTAAAAAGGGTCTCCATATATAGCAGTTAATTAGTTTTGCATTATCATTTGTTGTTTTTACATTTCATAATTACAACAAAAGCAGGCTGCACGTCTTCATGGACCGTGTATTATTGTGTGTTTAGAAGCAACCCCTGGGCTTTGCAGTCGGACAACACAAATTCAGTTTCGAAAATAGGCTGTCTTGAGGTTTAACCACTTTATTAAACTGAACTCCCCATGGACAAATTTAGTAGCATCAGAGGGGAGATTAAATCCAGCTATTGTATGACTTTAAATTGCATTTGCAACTGGCTGCATTTTGTATGGTTCTGGGCTAGGGTTACTAGTCTAGAATCTGTCAAAGCTACAGACGTGAGTTGTATAATATTGTCAATTTACTACATGGTGCATTAAGTCGAGCCGGACATTACGGGAACGTGTTTACATCCGGGCGAGAGAGCGCTCCGAGAGGCAGATACAAGCTCGGCTACTTTTGTTTAGAGTTTCGTATTTTATATTTCTCGACCTGTGGGCTATGTGGATAACATCATGCCGTCATACAGGATATCGATTTGCTAACGCGGCTGCCATCACATTTCACACGTTTAACTATTGAGCGTTGTAAAACAGTGGTCAGTTGTAACGGAGCCCAACATATGACATAAAAGTATATGCATGTCCGTATTTGCATTTCAATAATAATAAAGTCTTTAAAACACATTTGCTGACCTTCTTCAATTCTGTCTACGTTATTCATTGAATGAGACGCTGAAAGTGCACGAAAGTGCACGAAAGTGCACTCTCCAATGGTTTAGTAATGGTAATACTGCATGTATAAACGTAGGCGTAAAACTATTTGTCAAACGTCCATGCAGCGATTCTGAACACGCTGTTGCACATTTGCCTGCTGCTGTCTCCACTGTAAGATTTCCTCTTCTGTGTATTCTGGCTCAAATAAATATCTGTCATTCCTTCCACTCGGTAAGACTTGCCGAGTCCTTAGTCCTCATTTGTCCTCATTTGATCCATAGACTGGTATTCATTGCTGTCAGCCATTGTAAAATCTTGTTAACTCTTCAGGCTAACAACAACAAGGCAACTGAATCTCACGGAGCCAAACTCCAAGCTGATTGGCCAGGGTGATTTTGCCTGGAGGGGAGGGCACTGAGAAAGTTCTTGTAGTTTTTTTTAAACTAAATTCCGGGGAGTGAAAATAGCCGTATTTTGATCCACACAATGCATTTCTAAGCAGTTTTTTTCCTTTGTAGGCTTTTGTAAGGCAACCATTGGAGACCATTAAAATATCGAAAATCGGTGGAACGTTCCTTTAAGTAAAAGTACAAAAGTATTAGCATCAAAATATACTTAAAGTACCAAAGGTAAAAGTACTCATTATGCAGAATGGCCCGTTTCAGAATAATATATATATTATTGGATTATATTTATTGATGCATTAATGTGATCACTTTAATGTTGCAGCTGGTACTTTACATACTGCTGGGTAGCTTGTGAACTTCCTCCTGGGGACCAACAAAGCCTTATTGATATAATAATATAATTTATTTATAAAAAGCAATATTTGCCTCTGAGATGTAGTGGAGTAGAAGTATAAGGTAGCAGAAAATAGAAATACTCAAGTACTTAAGTAAATGTACTGAGTAACTTCCCACCACTGCCTACACCTACACCAACGCACATGCATTAGAGAAAAGCTACTTCAATTCCATAACAAATGCAAATCCAGCATAACATATTGGATACACACACATTAACATACTCACCCAAATGCAAGAGGAAACTAAAACAGGTCAAACAGGGCAACTGTATACTGTTGCCCTCCTCTGTCATTAGGAAATTCGTAAAAATTCTTACAGTGATGGACAGAAATTCATACTTGACTTGTGATTATGTTATTAAGGGTTATCAAGGTGTGCATTAAGCATCAGAAAACGTTGTTCCATTGCAATCTCCCGTAATTTCAGTTTATTGATTTCCTTAAATTTTTTCAAGCCAATTTAATGGGTGGAGTCTATTTCCCACCTGGCTATGTAGCCAAGCGGGTGACCAATCACCGTACACTCACGTGGCCAAGCCAGGCCACTCACATTACGGTTGAATGAAGCTACGGCATTTCAGACTTTGAGGACGTACAAACTACACAAAACAGTGAAGGGGAGGGTGGAGATTCAGACCACACCCCATTCCAAGATGGAGTTTATTAGCTTTGAGATGTATATTGATATACTTTTTTGACATTTTCCTGACAAGATATTCGGTAGGTGTGTAGTGGATACATCTCCTCTGTCATATGTTATGGTTATTTTTTTACATTTTTAGATCCTGTTGTCCATCACCTTAATAAATTGGCACAAATTCTTACAAACATATCCCCGTCTTTCCTCAATAGTTGCCTCTTTGTTACACAGACACACCTACCTGGCTACACTGGGGGTCCTGGGCTGCCTGGCGTCTGGGGGACAGAAAGGGACAGTTGTGTGTGGTGGTTTTCTCTGTCCGTGGGGCACTGGGGTCACCGTCCTCCACACCATTGATCTTGCACCTGAAACTTCTCACACATAGTACCTGCCCAGGAAAGCAAGGCCTCTGTTATTGGCTTAGTTCATTCGAGGGCCGGGGTTCAAAGCTCCACTCCACTGATCTAGAGTGTTCAGACACACACATCACACACTGATTGAAATGCCACTCAATGTTTGTGTGTAGGCTGATCTTTCTTTTCTTACAGCAGATGGCCCAGCAGAAAATACATTGGAAAAAAAGTAACTGTTCCGGTGTTAAATGAACTGATGGACACACAAATTAAAGCACAAGAGATACCAGTGTGTGAACCTCACTCGGGTCTAAATAAGGAAACTGAAGTCAAAGTGACTCAAGGAGAAACCTGATTGATCCCTGCATGATGTAAATTATGTAATGTCAAATATTCATATGTTGGAAGACAATTCGTTTGTCTCCTGAGTAACCACTGATGGCCCATCTTGAATCAAATCAAAATCATACTGCCAGATGACATTTATGTGGAACTCACCCTCCAGGGGCACTACTGGGAGTCAGAAGACAGGGAGGAAACCCACTTTGAAAAGGGGCCCGGGTATCTACGCTTATTTCAAGCTCTGGAGAAATGTTTGGCATGCCCAAAACTTCAGTTGCGTTAGAGCTGAAATAAATAACATAAACTGATAATGGTACAGCGAGCTGTGAGGTTGTAAGGCGAGTTGTGAGGTTGCGACATGCGTGTGAAAATTTGTTTCCATTGAAATAAGCGTCAGAACTAATATGGCACCTTGTCATTTCATAGAAACATTGTTAGGATTCTAGCTACAAATAAAATAAATTACTTACTGGGGAAAAAAGTGCCAGAATATAAATAAACCGACCTGAAGGCATTCAGTACACGACATTGTTCTAATAACCTTCAGTTCAGCTTTCAACCAGATAAGAGTTAAATGATTTCAATGGTTACATTGAAGAGAAGTCGCCCCACTGTCTGAATTATTGATGAGGTACAACCATTGGTGCGTAAGAAGAACTGGATATGACACAGTATTCATTTTAATTCTTACCCAGCGCAGGTTTATCTATTGTCCGGGTTTATCAGGCCATAGAGCATGTACTTTCATTCTTTAGTGTTCCCTCAAGCAGTCCTGTCACATTCTCGCTGTTTTGTCCAAAATAAAGCCAAATGTCGACATTAACATCCTTCCTTTGTTTTCTTTCTATACCTTTTTGAAGCTCTGCTTGAAGTTGTCAGACAGAAAGCCGTACAGCAGCGGGTTGGCGCAGGAGTTGGCGTACGACAGAATGACGGAGAGGAAGTAGACGCCCGCCGTGACACTGGACTCGGGTATGATCACCACGAGGTTCACTATGTTGATGATGAAGAAAGGCAACCAGCAGAGGACAAACACCACCACGATGATCACCACCATCCTAGTCACCTTGCGCTCTGAGCGGCGCCGCTTGGTAAAGCCGGCCCGCATTCCTGAAGACTTGACCTATGAGGAAGCAGGAAGAGAATTGTCATGAGGATGATGATGATGATGATGATGAGGATGATGATAATGATGATAGTGATGATGATGATGATGATGATGATGGTGATGATGAGGTTGATGATGGTGATGAGGATGATGATGATGATGATGGTGATGGTGATGGTGGCGGTGACGGTAATGGTGATGGTGATGGTGATGATGAGGTTGATGATGATGATGATGATGATGATGGTGGCAGTGACGGTAATGGTGATGGCGATGACGATGAAAAGATAAGGGTGGTGATCAGGATGATCGTGATGTTGAAGATCACAAGGTGGACATAATGAGGTACTTTTGTCACTGTGGTAGTATTACAGTAGACACACACACACACAAATACACACACACACACACACACACACTAAGAAGGCACCTTGACAACGATGAGAAGGTAGCAGAGGCAGATGATGAAGAGCGGCCCAAAGAAGCCCACCGTGGCAGTGTAGAGGATGAACGCCGTGGACCACACGTTTTTGGGCTCCGGCCAGATCATGTTGCATGAGTTGAACGTTTCCTGAAAGGAAAAGTGAACTGAAGTCCACTGAACACGCCCTGAAGACGAAGAAGAAGAAGAAGAAGAAGCAGCCGTCCTCTAGGTGGCGTGCTGCTGCTTACCTGGACGTCTGAGAAAATGACCACAGGAAGCACCACTATGAAGGACACGGCCCACACCGTCACGCTCACCACCTTGGCCACCCGGGGGTGTCGCCACCTGGTGCTGCGGATGGGGTGGACCACGGCCAGGTAGCGGTCGATGGACATCACCGTCAGGCAGAAGATGGACGTGAACTGGTTCATGGAGTCTGCGGTCATGACCATGCGACACAGGAAGGAGCCGAAGGGCCAGTAGGACAGCACGTTCTGGGTGGTGAGGAAGGGCAGCCCGGCGATGTACAGCTCGTCGGCTACCGCCAGGTTGAGGATGTAGATGTTGGTGACGGTCTTCATCTTGGCGTAACGCAGCACCACGTAGATGGCCAGCGTGTTGCCCGTCAGCCCCACCACAAAGACGGTGAGGGAGATGACTGCCGTGAGCAGGGTGCTGCTTCCTTCAAAGGGAGCGCTCTGGAAGGAGTCATTGGCAGAGATGTTGGGGACGAACGCATGGGAGGAGGAGAGATAGGGCGAGATGGTGTGGGGAGACGTCTCCTCTGCCAGGTCCATTGGAGGCTGTCGCTATAGGACCGACTGGACAGAGTTTGGTTTTCCCAGAGGTTAGAGGGACTTACCCTTGCTTGCTTGTACAACGCGTGTTGTGGTAAATGAAAGGATGAGATGAAATCAAGGGGAAAGAAAGAAAATGCAAGCAGAGAATAGGTTGGGGTTATATAGGCTATAGGTTGGGATGTGCTAGAAGTTTTCAGACGTTCAAAGTAGAATTTGAGGTTCCTCATAGATACCAAAGTTTGATCAATTCGATGTATGAAAAGAACTAGTGGAAATATGTTTCGTCATGTATGATCCGTACTAATATTCGCTACAATGAAAGACGAGCAAACAAAAATGACCACAAAACGGTGAGCCTACGGATCCTCAGCGAAACTCATGCGTGGAACACGCATGTTTTTTTCAACGACCCCAAGATCTAAAATAAAATATAAGTAAAATATAACCGTATAGAATCTAGGCCTATCTATATGCTAATGGGTCCGCACAATTAACCTCAAAAGCCGCTCATTTGCTGTCAATCTCCACTGATCCCCACTGACGGTGATTCAATTGTCTAATTTGCTTGACGAGTCGTCTTTTCTTATATTCGCAAGGCTTGTGAGTATCTCGCTGTGGTTTACACGACATGTCATTATGTTTTACTGACAGACAAGTACAATTCCCCTTCCCTTTTTTAAGGCAGTGTAGAGATTTTTGCAATCTCTACATTCCCTTACTCGCGGTGAAAAAACACTTTCCATTTAATTAAACATCCAAACCGATTCTATTAGAAGCCGACTTACTTTTTTTGTATTAACTCCAACCAACCCGTCTTCTATGTTACTTTATGTTCTGGCATGGCCGGGTTTAAACTCATTCATTCGCTGTCCATAGTGCCAGGCGATACCATCTCTCCGGTACCGTGGCGCATATCTGCTTGGTTCACTCGCAACTTTCTTCCCACTGCCGGTGTTTTTTACATTTTATTTGTATGTTAGAGATAGGGATGCAGAGAGAGAGAGAGAGAGAGAGAGAGAGAGAGAGAGAGAGAGAGAGAGAGAGAGGAGAGGGAGAGCTATAGGGAGAGAGGTAGGAAGAATGGTCTATACATCCTCTATTCATTTCTCTATTGATGAGAAAGAAAATAAGAGATAGCAGAAGAAACTCATATCCCTCGTTCAAAATACCCACTAAAAACACCCACTGAAGTGTCCACACTAAAAGAAAGGGGAAATAATTAAGAGGTAGCCTATAAAACATGTTAAAAGCTATTAAGGGCACCAGTGATTGCTTTTAAAGATATAGGGTCAATGTGTGCGGGATGTGAGAGACACATTGATTTGTAACAGTTCTGAATGAAGACCATGGCCCTGAATGAGCAACATGCATTATGCTTTGAGAGATAAATCCTATAAATTTCACTGCAGACCTCCCCTCCGATAAAACACAATGTGTATGTGTGTGTGTGTGTGAGAGTGTGTGTGTCTGTGTGTGTGTGTGTGTGTGTGTGTGTGTGTGTGTGTGTGTGTGTGTGTGTGTGTGTGTGTGCGTGCGTGCGTGTGTGCCTGCGCACATGCGTATTTGTGTGTGCTATATTTCCTTAGTCTCACAAATCAGACTTAAATCAGACATCAGACTTTAGATGAATTAAAAAGTCTTATGGCAGACGAGCGCTGGGTGAACGGGTTCATATTTGTTTCAACCAATCATGCTGCTGGAGGCGGGTAATTAGCGCGGGTATTAGCGCGTAATTGGCCAACACAAAGGACTGCTGGTTAATACTTCATATACTAACATGCCAGAGAATAGAAGAGATCTCTCAAGGTGAAAATATAGTATTCCCCAGCAAAACCAAGGGCAGCGTGAAACATCATTAACAAGTGCAGTTGCTTGACTTGTACTTCACTGAGCTACTCCAGTAAGATCCAATTATATCACTAATGGTCTCCAGGGGCTGTGTGGAGGAGGCTTCAGATCCCCAGGAAAATGCCTAGGATCTTGGTGTGTGTGTGTGTATGTGTGTGTGTGTGTGTGTGTGTGTGTGTGTGTGTGTCCGTGTGTGTGTGCGTGGCAGATCTATGCATTCATACTCGCATGAATTTTATATA
>OOFB01037013.1:0-29488 GCA_900323305.1 Trachyrincus murrayi
GACAGCCCCTATTACTTCCTCTATCAGTCTCTCTCTCTCTCTCTCTCTCTCTCTCTCTAACTCACCAGTTGTTAACCCCATTAGGGATTCTGTGTTATGAATATGGAAATATGGGGTCTAGGTTAATGCTTTGCGATTAACTAACTGATGACATTGCATATATGACTTAAGAGTCTGTCTGTCTGTCTGTCTGTTCTCTCTCTCTCTCTCTCTCTCTCTCTCTCTCTCTCTTTATATATATATATTTGTATGCATTATATGGTTCAGCAAATTGTAGTACAACATTATAATTGTCTACTTATTCAGGTACCATTGATGTGAAGACACTGTTTGACCATCTTCAGCACAACAGTGCAATGAGAAAGATAATCAAATGCAGCAGTATAACTCGAGTGTTTCACATACCGATGCGTACAGATACATAGATAGATTGTCGCATCGGATTGCACATGAAGATACGTAGGTCGGCGCCATTTCAGTTTCAAATGTCGTTCTCCTATAAATGGTCAACTGACAGACATCCTGCATCTCATCTCTTCCTCAGCGATCTAAAGGAGAAGCTGAAGGCAGACTACGGGCCGGACCGGGAGTTTCTGTATCTCAGCACACAATGCTACCAGCTCAAAGTGTATGACGAGTAAGTAGCCTTGAAAAGGCGCCTCTCTCAAGCGCTCCATTCGCTATTTACGTTTGCCGTGAGCATCAGAAGGGGGTGTTTCAGATTTTATCTTTCAAAACATGCAATGCTTTTATGATCTTCTGGTGATTAATAGCAGCAATCTTCCCCTCGCTGGAGTTCCTGTTCTCTTGCAGTGCGCGTCAATGTGTGCATTCGTTACTCCGAATGGTGAAATATTGGCGGAACACGGGCCTCCTTTCACGGCGCGGATCGCTGTAAATGTTTGGAAAGTGAAAGTGAAAGTGAAAGCGAAAGGACAAATGGTGAGGAAAGGACAAGTGGTGAGGAAAGGACAAGTGGTGAGGAAACGACGTGCGGCGTGCCCAGGACCACACATTGTAACCGTTGCATTTCAAACTGGGTGTATAATTAATCAATTAATTCATTTTTAATTATAGCAAATTTGGAGCGCAATTAATGATCTAGTCGTTTGAAATTGATAATTTGCAGCTCCGAGTCAATCTCTGTAGAAGCCAAGCGGCATAATCAACGGAAATTTAATCAACAAAACAAGTTTTGCTCTCTCTCCCCGTCTCTCTCTCTCTCTCTCTCTCTCTCTCCCTATCGCTCTCTCCCTATCTCTCTCGCTCTCTCCTTACTCTCCCGCTCTCTCCTTACTCTCCCTATGTCCCCCTGCAGTGGTAGAATCTGTTCTTTTCAAGATTGCTTGCCAGCTGGAGGCCTGCAGAGCAGTGGGTGGCTGCACGTTTTTGAAGGAATATCGTTTCTGTGAGATCTGTGCCGAGATCGCAGATCTCACCGTGGAAGCTCACGCGCGTTCAGACGTCCACGGAACCCGCTATTTTATCCTGTATTTTTTATACGTTCTCACACAGCGCCATGGTGTGATGTGTCTCTCGGCTTCATCATGGCGAGAACAGAGAGATGAAACGGGAGAACTCGGAGGCTGTGCTGCAGCAGAGCACGGAGAGCGCTTGATGTTGAGCGTGGTCGGGTGTGTTCCGTTTGTCGGATGAAGACGATCATTTAGCCGCTCGAAAACGATGTTCACACAAAGGATGAGCTGTGAACGGGGACGGCTGTGGATCACACACACACACACACTCACACACACACACACACACTTAAAGCACACAGAAACCCCTCGTCTTTCTTTCACCATTCAGTCGCAGGCCCATTAGCATCGCATAATCCCTCCACCCGCCTCGCGTCAACTCCAGGCCTGTTGACCCCCCCTCCTCCTCCCCCCCTCCTCCCCCCCCTCCTCGCTTTCATCCTCGCCGTCCGCCTCGAAACGCGATGCTGAGGAGACGCGATGTTGTTGGACAGATCGACCAGCGCTTCTCTCTCTCTCTCTCTCTCTCTCTCTCTCTCTCTCTCTCTCTCTCTCTCTCTCTCTCTCTCCCCTCCAGGCTCTGTGCATGCCCACCTTCCAGCTCCTGGAGCAGCCCCTGGGCCTGAGGAACCACCCGGACACGGTGGACGACCTCTTCAGGCTTGCCACCAGGTATACCGTTTCACAATGCGTGTTTTTAAATGTCTCTGCTGCTGGCCAACGTATGCCCAAGATGGCAACCAACAATGGCAGGCTTTTTTTTACCTTCACAAGCATCCCCCAATACTAGACTACTACATCCTGTAAAGAAATGTGCATCTTGTCTGTATGGATCCTGTATATGGATATACCGGCATATCTGCACATTAGAAATCAAACGTAATGACGAAGTAACAAACGGAACGTGACATTGAGGTAACGGTACGACCCCCCCCCCCCCGCCCAGGTTCGTGCAGCGCAGCCCGGTCACGCTGCTCAGCAGCGGCATCGTCGTCCACATCATCCAGTGCGCCATCGCCGCCACCACGCTGGACCACCGGGACGCCAACTGCAGCGTCATGAAGTTCGTCCGCGACCTCATCCACACGGGAGTCAGCAACGACGTGAGTGTCCAACCCCCCCCCTCCGGTCTCCGGGTCAAACTCGTTACGCTCCGTTTCCATCTTCTGTCCTCCGACCTCACCTCCACTCTAACCGATCTCCGCAGGGGAGGGGGAGGGGGGGGCATTCGAATTTTCCCTAACCAATCACGAGAGACCAACGTGCCCGCCTGAATCTAACGTCTTTTGAAGTCGACACTGGCAAGTTGGTGGCAAGATGACTCTTCCGAAATCCAGTGGGGAGAACGCAGAAAAGATCTCCCCTTTGAATAAATGCCTTCAAAGCAGAGTGCTGTTCGGATTTCCAAGTAATCTGTACTTTTAATGGCTTTAGAACAGCCTCCATAGCAGCTAGCTCGTCTATCGCTACCTGTAACAGACGAGCAGTGCGCGTTTGCATTTCGCTGTTCGGTTTCGCTGTAGTTTGGAAGTTCTAGACTAGCATGTGAATGCGAGTTCCTGTCACGGACGTTGTTCTTGTCAAACAGTGTAGTTTCCTTCGAAAATCCATTTGAAACATTGTTTCCAAAGCACCTCTTCTTCCAGTTGATGAAGTAAGACGGCGGTGGCCCTCTGTGATAGTGGACACACCCGCGTGCTGCTTTGGCGTCCCACTTAAACTACTTCAGAAGAGGTAGTCATGGAAAATAGACGACCAGTGCAGTAGCAACATTAAACACTAGATGGCAGTAGAAATGTATATATACATTTGTTTCTGCCCTGCACTGTTTGGGAAATGCTTAAATCACAGCATGAATCTATGCAGGTATAAGAGTAACATTATTGTTACGTATCATTATACAGGTATAAGAGTAACATTATTGTTACGTATCAGTATACAGATATAAGAGTAACATTATTGTTACGTATCAGTATACAGATATAAGAGTAACATTATTGTTACATACCAATATACAGGTATAAGAGTAACATTATTAACGTATCATTATACAGATATAAGAGTAACATTATTGTGTGTGTGTGTGTGTGTCCCCCCATTGTTCATGAGCCTGGTGGATGTTGTGTTGCTGTAGTGGAGCTCTAGACGTCATGTGACTGTCTACACAGCGTTTAACTTTGTTTACGCCTCCATGCTGGCGTATGTGACCGTGACTCTACCGAGTTAATACTGGCCCAATTTCATGAGAAAGAAAACACTGAACAGAGAGCAGAGAGATAACCCCCTAACCTCCCATATTGCATGCTGGGAGTTAGAGGCTGATTGGCCCCGTTGGCTGTTTTTACTTCAGTCAAACACAAACTGTTGGGCTTCTAACTTTCTTACTTGTGTAACCACTGCCCAACAGTTTGTGTTTTTACTTCAGTCAAACACAAACTGTTGGGCTTCTAACTTTCATCACGTTTCATCATACTGTTTCGGCGCTCGCGTCAGAAGTGGCAACTGTGCGCAGTTCCCTCACACCTCCAACGGGGGTCACTGTTTCTCTCTCTCTCGCCCACACCGCAGCACGAGGAGGACTTTGAGTTACGGAAGCAGTTGATTGGCCAGGCCATGGAGCAGCACGGGCAGCAGTTGGTCACCCAGCTCATGCACACGTGTTGCTTCTGCCTGCCGGCGTACACGCTGCCCGACGTGGCCGAGGTGCTCTGGGAGATCATGGTGTTCAACCGGCCGGTGAGTTCAAATGGTGGTCGGACGACGGCAAGGCACACCTCCGGGTGGGGGGGACTTGTACTCGTGAAACAATCAGTTTGCTCCACTTGTGGGAAAACCCCAGGGAGTTATAAATGACATTGTGTGTGTAAAGGTCTTAATTTGATTGTTAACCACACACAACTTTGCTTGGGTGTGATTTATTTTGTGTTTGTGTATATTCTCAGGTTTATTATGAAAGATTAAGGTCAAATTCCTGTTGTATAGATTAGGGCTGGGCAATATACCGGTATTATATCGATATCGTGATGTGAGACTAGATATCGTCTTAGATTCTGGATATTGTAATATCGTGATATGGCCTTGTGTTTTACATTACAGTAAAGTGATGTCATTTTCTGAACGTACCAGACTGTTCTAGCTGTTCTATTATTTGCCTTTACCCACTTTGTCATTATATTATCCACATTACTGATGATTATTTATCAAAAATCTCTGTGTAAATATTTTGTGAAAGCACCAATAGTCATCCCATACAATATCGAAGGTATTTGGTCAAAAATATCTATATTTCATTTTGTCCTTATCGCCCAGCCCTAGTATAGATCATATCAGAATGATTGTATTTGTTGTAATAATTCTCGCGTGCCCTTGGAATCAGCAGTTCAGTTTCTGCACTGTGTCACCGCCAAGTCACCGAACCAGTTTCTCCATCGCGTGGGTGCTAACTAGTTACTAATGCTCCTGATCCATCACCCCCCCCCCCCCCCCCCCCCCCCCCCCCCCCAGACGTTCTGCCGCTGGCTGGAAGTGGCACTTAAGGGCCTCCCCAAGGAGACGACGGGAGGGGCCGTGACCGTCACACACAAACAGCTCACAGACTTCCACAAGCAGGTCACCAGGTAAGACGGAAGAGAGCACACATTCTTTTGGTTGTTGGGCCTTCTTGTCGAGGCTTGCCCCGACCGCACCGGTTCTCCCTCCCTCCCTCCCTCCCTCCCTCCCCCCTCCCCTCTCCCTCCCTCAGAACATCAGGCAGAACATATTGCTCTGGTTAAACCTGAAGGTCTGCTATAGCACTACATAGGTTTTGGCTGCTTTGCTCGTCTATTATGGTACAAACAAAAAAGAATCTGTGCTGTGGATCGGGACCAATGAGAACATTAAAAAAAAAAACGCTAAATGATTTTGTCTTCATGGGTTAATCAAATGCATTTCAACAATTTAAACCACCAGTTAAAGTTAAAGTACTTTGAACCACAATTCTATGTTAAACCATGAATACATCTTGAAGCTTGCTTGTTTTGATCACGGTTCAATACATTTTTTTTTTGTTGTGTTTGTGGAAAGAGAAGGAGGTATTGTATTTACCCCAACATGTTGTTCACCCCTCACTGCAGTGCGGAGGAGTGCAAGCAGGTGTGCTGGGCCATCCGAGAGTTCACCCGACTGTTCCGATAGCCACGCCTCCCGACACTAGCGCCGCCAGGACACCACCAGGTAACCAATCGGAACGCTCCGAACCCCACAAGCGCTTCCTCTTGATTTGCAAATTCCCAATGCGTAGTTGACGATGCGTTTTTATCCTCTCCTCAGGTTAAAATCTTTTGTTTGGACGACATTCAGAGGTGACGGCAAAAATTTTAAAATGAACGCTGAGGACAGCAGACGGGAACCTAAAGGGAACTCCTACTGGAAAGACGGCTGGACTTGGCGAATCAGGGGGGAGGGGGAAAACGCAAGAACGCAAACTCATCTACCCGCGTGATTGGAGCGACAGGGTCAAAAAGAAAATATATATACACATATATATATCTATATAAAGTTTGCGTGGAGCTGGAGGAGACGGGCCTTCCCCCCCCCCCCCCCTCCCTATAACCCCCCCCCCCCCCCCCCCCCCCCCCCCCCCCCCCCCCCCCCCCCCCCCCCCCCTCCCCCCCAGAAGAGTTCAACTATAAGCAGCGGGAGAGAGAAGGAGGAGGAGGAGAAGAAAACCCAACCTCAACCCACAACAACAACAAAAAACAAAGGATGTGCCTGGTTGCAAAACGTAAAATGCATCAAAAAGACGTTTTTTGAGTTTTTAAGAAAAAAAGAGAGCTTTATTTTCATGGAACATGTCTTTAGAACATTTAATGTGGTCGTTGTGTGTGCGCGCGTGTGTGTGCCATATCGGACGAGTGCAACCGCAATCACACGCTTGCTCTTCAACGAATGGCGGCCGGTGCCTGCGGAGGCATTTAGATGGTAGAATCGGGGGGGGAGGGGGAGGGGGGGGGGGCGGCGAAATGCTGAAAATTTGGCGTCACCTTTGACCTTTTTTTTTTCTTTTTTTCTTTTTTTTTAACATGGTTGGCTGGAATTTTAGTTATCCCTTGCCAGGGGAGCAAAAAGCTGAGACAAAGTACAGTTTGAACTCTGTCGGGCAAAAGAAAAAAAACCTCTTTTTCTTGTCGTGTGTGAGTGACTGATTGTGTGTGTGTGTGTGTGAGTGCGTGTGTGCGAGCGAGTGTGTGTGTGTGAGTGAGTGTGTGTGCGTGCGAGTGTACCTGTTCTTCCAGTTGGTATCGTCCAAACCATGGGAGGAACGGACACCACAACATCGAATGATGTAGCCTTGTTGTAAACAATTAAAAACAATGGAGAGGAGAAAATGTGATTGTCACGGTTATTGTGAATTTGACTTCTGTATAATCCACGTCCAAGTTGGCTCCGTTCCAGACCTCCTCCACTGTCACTTACAGACTTTAACACCAGTCCCACCACCAGCATCACATGGCATAATTTCTCATAACTAGTTTCGTTAACACCAGTTTATGCCGACTTGGTAACTTGACACTTGCACACTCCAAGGCAACAATAAAAGGCTTAATATCCCGCTACATGTACATAAAAACATCGATGCCTTATTTATTTGAGCGATTACGTATCGTTTACTTTTTATGTGAGACAGTATAGAGCTGACACTTGTATCATTTCAGTGTTTTTTTTTTTTATTATAGCGGTCTCCTGCTGTATGACATATCTTATCGCAACTTTGATTGTGAACTCCGACCCTTGGGGTTTGTCATCCTGCTACCGGCTAATCTGGTCATTTTATTTTCACCCATTGTCTCACTGGAACCCCGTTAGCCGCCGTGGCCCCAGTCAAACCGGTTTGTGTTTACCTAGCTACATAGCTTATCTTGGGGGCAGACATGTCCCTTATGGTGAATAGCTGGTGTTATCTGATCCTTGGAGCTGGGGGTGTGTGTGTGTGTGTGTGGTAAAGCCATGGTTTTTCTTCTGCTCCTAGTCAACAGCAGATGGATACTTGTTCCACCTATCTTTTCCAGTTGTTAGTTTCGTCTTGTAAAGCAATATTTGAGTATTTAGAAAAGCGCTCTATAAATTTCATGGGCTTGCAGAGTCTGTATGAGAAAAAACATTTGGGTTATTTCATTTTGGGAATATCGGCAATGACAAATGCATAGAACGCCTGCCTTGTTTAATGTATGATACTAGATTAGCACGAACTCATAAACCTATAAACAGGACGGGTGAGCGTCTAGCCTCATTATGTAACTACTACTACACACGTTTCTCTGCACCAATAGGGCTGATCATGTTCCACAAGGGGGATTCCCACAGTCCTCCGCCCTTCGAGGTCTACTTCTGCTTTGGTGAGGACTGGCCGGATAAGAAACCCAAGGAGAAGAAGCTCATTATTGTCCAGGTCAACAATTTGTATTTTGCTTTTGTTTTGTCTGAAGCGTGTTGTCGAATGAAGGAGATGACCCCTGAAATCCATTAGTTTTCCTTTTCAAATTGAATTGTCATAGCCACAGCTGACAATGTCACTCCTTCCATTCACTTAGCAGAGCACATCATCCAGTTAGCTGGCCTCGTCTAGCGTCCAGTCAACGTTTGCTTTAATTACATGCTTTGGTGCAGGATACAGTGTAGTGGGCTAGGGTGTACAACTCCCCTGCCGGAAGGGTGGGTGCCCAAGTGTCCCACAGCCTGCATACAGGCATCCTTGAGCAAGATGTTTCCCCTACCTTCTCAATGACATGCATCTAGTCGTTTTGGATAAAGGCATCTGCTCAATAACAATTAAATGGTAATCCGTGCTAAATGGACCACTAATAATCCCCTCCCCCTCTCGCCAGGTGGTCCCTGTTGTCGCCAGGATGCTGACGGAGATGTTCTCCGGGGAGCTCAGCTGGTCCATGGACAGCATCCGCTTGCAGATCTCCAACCCTGATGTCAAGGACCAGACGGTGGAGCAGTTCAAGGAGCTGCAGCGGCTTTTTCAGAGCCTGCACACGCAGGGCTCCTGGGGACCACAAGTCCCTTGAAGGGGACTTGTGTCAAAGACCAGCCAAAAAAAAAATAATATTCTTCATTGGAACTCAACAAGAGAACTAAGAGGAACCTCCCTCTAAGCCTTCCCAGATGTTCCTTGACTGTGCGCCGCTAGTGTCCCAAGACTACTATTGTGTGTTGGTCACAATGACCTTGTACTTATTGTCTTTATATGCCTGGATCCAACACTCCTGACTCCCACAAGCAGAATAGTTGTTTCAATGGCGTACATGCAGAGTCTGTACAGCAAAGCTTTTAGTGTTAAGTATTTCAACAAGTACCGTCACAGTATTGTACCATGTGGGGTTAAATACGTTACCTCTTTGTCACTTTATAGTTGCCATGAATATTCTTCCACTTCCACTTTTAGATTATCGTTTGTGCCTCTGTATGGACAATACATTCAGTAAAAATTTTACTTCCTCAATGCATTTTAAATAAATAATGCATGTACATTAAGCAGTTCATGTCCTGCTCTGTCCCGTCCCCCCCCCAGCTAACTGGATGATGTGCTCCGCTAAATGAATGGAAGGAGTGACATTGTCAGCTGTGGCTATGACAATTCAATTTGAAAAGGAAAACTAATGGATTTCAGGGGTCATATTCTTTCCTTCATTCGACAACACGCTTCAGACAAAATGAAAGCAAAATACAAATTGTTGACCTGGACAATGAGCTTCTTCTCCTTGGGTTTCTTATCCGGCCAGTCCTCACCAAAGCAGAAGTAGACCTCGAAGGGGGAGGACTGTGGGAATCCCCCTTGTGGTACATGATCAGCCCTATTGGTGCAGAGAAACGTGTGTGTAGTAGTTACATAATGAGGCTAGACGCTCACCCGTCTTGTTTATAGGTTTATGAGTTCGTGCTAATCTAGTATCATACATTAAACAAGGCAGGCGTTGTTCTATGCATTTGTCATTGCCGATATTCCCAAAATGAAATAACCCAAATGTTTTTTCTCATACAGACTCTGCAAGCCCAGCAAACAGATAAGACGATGGTAGGTGGGTAATAATATTAATTCATGAAATTTATAGAGCGCTTTTCTAAATACTCAAATATTGCTTTACAAGATGAAACTAACAAAACTGGAAAAGATAGGACGGACAAGTATCCATCTGCTGTTGACTAGGAGCAGGAGAAAAACCATGGCTTTACGAGGACACACACACACACACACACACACACACACACACACACACACACACACACACACACACACACACACACACACACACACACACACACACACACACACACACACACACACACACACACACACACACACACACACACACGATTTTTTTTTTGTCTAGTCTCTTCTTTGTTACCGTCCAAGAACTGATTGAGGCTGAACACCTTGATCTTCTTCTCCCGCTCCATGGGGTTGGGCGGCCCGTGCTCGGAGACCCCTGGCCCAGACCAGTACACCTTGCACTGGCAGAGTCGCACGGCGTATATGTCCTGGTCCCAGAACTCCAGGATCAGCCCGCGGTCCATCACGTCCAGCAGGGCCTCCGTGTAGAACTTCTGCTTATGGTTCTGGACATTGGCCGTGCCGGGGAAAAGCACCTGCTGCAGGGTGACGGGCCCAAACAGGTCCACCTGCCCCGGCGTGGCCTCCAGGGCCCCGTAGTAGAGGCGGCAGCCCTGCGGGTTGCTGACCGTGTCGGAGCGGGCGGTCCGACCGCGGTACTGAAACTTCAGCTCCAGGTCGGTCACTGTGGGGGGGGACACACAATCAACATTCAATATGCATTAAAAGGACAAAGTTCCACAAAGTCAGTAGGCAAGGAGTTCTACTCCTGAGTGAGCTTTACAATGTGTTGAAGGTGTCAGAGATGTGGTGTGTGGCACCAGGCAGAGGGGGGGGGGCAGGGTGGAAGATGGGGACTCGAGCCCCAAAACAATGCATTAACATTGCAGTTCAACATGTCGTTTCTTGCGCTCTACTTCCATTCAGGATTTGTACGACAACGCATCTGTGGAACCGTTAATAAATATGCATTATGAATGGATATTATATATTACAGTGGCGCAGGATAATGTAGTGGTTATGGCCTGCTTATGGGCACCCTTGAGAAAAATACCCTAACCCCTGCATACTTCTTAATTACCTATATCACCAAGTCCTTTTGGATAAAAGCCTCTCCTACATGACTAAATATGAATATAAAACGAGTTTTACATAATTAATAGAAACCCAACCCAAACTAGATATCAGGGTTGCACAAATAAAAGCATTTCACATTGCAGACGTATATATCCAATGAAAATTCAATTAAATGCAAAAATTGAAATGGCTCATCTAGCACTGAGCAAGATGTTCTCATGCACACCGCGGCAAACAGAACCAGCCACACCATCCGCCACACCTACAGACAGTATGCTAGGGGTGTGACAGACTGGTACATGGGAGCAGGGCATTTACAGACGGCACCCAATCCAACTTAATCCCCACCGGTTACACGCGTCGCTGATATTTCTATTTCTATACATTTGCATATCCAGCGCACCCAGCTGTGATATTAAGTACAAAGGGAACAAGGGGGCATGAAGCGGTGACTCATGCCTGCGGTTAGCATTTCTCCCTGGGAGGAGAGGGAGTGTTACTCACATGGAAGGCTGCTCAGAAAGTCAAACTTGCAGTGCTGGGCCTGGGCCTCGGCCTCGACTTGAGCCTGGGCCTCTCCCTGTGTCTCCATGCCCGGCATGGGGCAAGTGTCCATGGGGATGGGCCCCGCGTCCATCCCCATGGACCCCGGAGGGGGAGCCGCGGATGCCGCTGCAGGGGAGGGCATCGGGGGCATCTCCGCGAGCACTGGGCCTGGGCCCGCCAGCACCCCCAGCCCGTTGGGCAGGCCCCCGGGAGTGTGTGCGCGTGTGTGTACGAAGTCCCCCGGCTCCGCGCCAGCGGCCATCTGGACCTGGGCACCGGGGAAATTCTGCGGGGGGAGCTCCCCCTTCATGGCGAGGAGGCCCCCAGGGTGCACGACGTCCGGGGGCAGAGGCATCTGGATGACACGGGTGGAGCTGTAGTGGCCCATATCCGTGGAGAAATTAAGGAAGGAGGGCACGTCGCTAGTCTTGGGGTCTGGGGGACAAGTAGGGGTGCACACTTTTAGACAAGCGACGAATATGGTTGAATATTTGCACTTTGCATGAATGAAAGTTCACCCAAGTTTACCCTTCCCTGAAATTGGCAAATCATTTTTTGGCATTTATTTTTTCAGAAGAATATCTATTGTTGTTTTTTTTTTAAGTGTCAGTATCATGTTTTTTTTGCTCAATTGTTCTTCAATAAAAGTATATTAAAAGTAATATATTTCTGTAGAGACACTTTACTTACCGATTGTGAGACCCACAAGGTTCGGCATCTAAGTAATGTACAAGAATGAGCAATTATTAAGAATAATTAAGAAAATTAAACTTAATTTAAATAAACTTAATTTAAACAAATTTTTGCATAAACAAACATGTTTTTGCAAATGTCTCCCTCCTTACCTCCTCTTCATCTTCATCCACAGTATCTAAAATAGAATACAAGGAACCACGTCAGGCTTCAAGAACGACAATTCTTGGAGGATTTACTACAGTAGATCAAATTACTATTCTCATTGTGAAAAAAAGTTTCATAAAAACACTCATTGGAAAATACAGCTTTGCTTACCACGAATAGAAAGAAAAAGGATTATGGATGTATATTATATTATTATGCTTTAAGTTTATTTTAATGCTATTCATTTCCATAATATATAAAAAGACAGGATAACATTAAAGGATGATGGATTTTCAACCTATAGGGGGCAGCAACGATACAAAAGTAGCCTGGCATTGTACTTGCCCTTTAAGTTTGACGCCTCAGTCAAAAATGTCCTCATTGTGTTTGCGAGCGGACACAATAGGTAGTTAGCATACTAACCTCCGTTGCTGGGCTGGTCGCACACCTCATAGATTTTGTAGGGCTTAACGGGAGTTTCCTTAGTTCCGTCGTACACCAGTTTGAACTCGCGGCTCTTGTTGAGGGCGCAGCGCAAGTTAGCCTTCCATTTGGCCGGGTCGGGCTCATCCACGCCCTCCTGGTATTTGCCCGTTTCCAGCGCCCAGGCCTGGCGACGGGCAAAGGAAACACATTGTTTTTTTAAATTGTGGAGTGCGTGTGGTTGATAGTTACTTAAACCAGCCATCAACCACACACACTCCACATAAATAAATAAGCGTGTTATCAAAATTCAAACACACAAGCAAACATTCATAAGGCTAAGATTATCACAGGGCAAGACGGAGGATGGATTTAGAAAAATGACACTGAATGAGTAATATAATATGATGAATGATATGAATCTGTATAAACAGGAAATAGACCCACAGAAACAAACGATAGACTGTGCGTATTTCAAAGTGTTATAATGAATAACGTACCCATGTGATGCTATTGAATCACTACCTTAAGATCAATGCGTCGCATTAACACTGCCTTTTTTTTAAGCCCTAGAAGAAAACACAAACATTTGTCTTCCCAGTCTATGTTTGAGAGAAAACAAATAAGAGAACTCAACTGCCAACAAGGAAATGATCCCACGTGATTCATAAAACCTTCCAAACAGTGTTTGAGAAAGAGTGAAATGAAACCATGGCGACTCTTTCAGGAAAGGAAGTAGCCTGCTTAGTATCTCTTATTTCGATTTCTGCTATTCGGTTGCGAATAGCCTTTGCCATCTAAACATAGCTAAATGCAGGACATGAAGTTCCACATGGTATGCTGTACTCGTGTTCGTGTTGTAGTATACGGTACTGTTACACTCAACTCTATCGAGTCCAAGGCTTGAGGTTGACTTACAAGGTAATCTGCGTGTGAAAGATTAAGCATGACCATAACAAATAACTAATTAGTACGACCCAAAACGTGTCCAAAATAAAGGAAGAATTAAGGGGAACTGCCTAATGTCAAAGCTCACACTAATTCTTGAATACATTTTTATCAGAAGTTTATTTAGAAGTTAGGATTTATTAGCTTCTGTGGCTTATCAGCTTTTGTGGCTGGCTACACATTTTGAAGGACACACACACACACACACACACACACACACACACACACACACACACACACACACACACACACACACACACACACACACACACACACACACACACACACACACACACACAACCTTGAAGATGGTGTTCTCCTCTTCAGACATGGGCATGTGGCGTGTGGCATGCCTCCATGGGATCTGGAAGAGCCGGTGCTCCTGCGTGAGCCACTGCAAGCCCGGGTAGCGGCCGCCGTTCACCTGGGCCAACAGCCAGGGCTTCAGGCGGATCCGCCGCGGCTGGATGCTCATGGCGGACCGGGGGAGTGGAAGCTGCCGGGCTCAGGGGGTGTTGGGTGGGGGGAGGATCGGCACTGGTGGTAGTGGTGGTGGTGGTGGTGGGTATGAACAGGAGAGCTGACAGGTATGCTAGCGCTGGATGTTTGCCGGTGATGGAGAACGATTGGTACTCCTTGCCCGGGTGTCTTCTGGTGAAGGAGACACAGCAAAGATAGAGCGATCAAGCATATTATCAAGCATATTAGCGATCGAGCCATTTCGTTATCCTACTTTTTTTTGTAAACATAGGATATCGTCGGGGTGCATGAAGAATTCAAAATCAAATCCAAGTAGGACATCAAAATCCTCATGAACAAAACAGAGTTTAAAGGTCAGGGACGTTAGAATGGCAGTATTTGTGATGGTTAACGAGCTAATGTTTAGGTTATGATCGCTTGAAATGAATAGTGGAGACACAGGGGCGAGTAATGTGTGTGCAATGACTTGTGACAACTTTTTTCTTAATCTAAAATCTAAATATAAACTTAGTAGATGGTAGAAGTAATGAAGCACATACAAAAACACACAAGATGTACCACAGTACCTGTATTCATATATGACAACAACAACAACAACAACAACCTGACGGATGCAGTGGAGGAAAGAAAACAGGTCCGCATGTAATGTTATGCTGAACTCACTTGCGCCCTAGCTTTCTGCGAAATAACATGTTAGGGTAGCGCTCCAAATGTTAACGCGTTTGCAGCGACGTGTGAACGGGAGCAGTGGGACGCATTCCATTAACTTCATAAGGAAATTAGTGGCGTTAAAAGTCCTGCTCACGATGGTCCACCCCGTAACGCAACACACTAACTTCGCCTCCAGCTGTGTAGTCGGCACCCCATGTATGACGATGATGTTTGACCTGCACCAGCAGTGGGTCATCTCGCACACTAGGAGAAGCAATATTACCCTTTTTTTTGATCCGCCATTTGGGCGTTTAGTTTTTAGGTTACTTCATAGCAATAAAAAAATAAAAGCTATAGTCAGAACTCTGAGCGGGTGAATATTGAAGCGAACTCGTGATAATAATAATAATGTCGTTGTGTTAACATTTGTCAAACTTGCCTTCTCTTCACTACACCAGGGAGGGCACGGTGGTCCGTGTGCTCCGGGCTCAGTCGGCTACACAATCCAGCGCTTCCATCGGAGCAGCTGAAGACCATCGGCGATTACCTCTCGCTGGCCTCGCAGGTGTGTGCGTGCGCGCGCGCGTGTGTTTCGGTCGTCAAAACACCTTTGAATAAACCCCCCCCCCCGTTTACTTAGGGAAAAACACGAGAGGAAATGACACTGTTAGAACTCTTTCCAACTCATTGGGGAAGAGTTGAGTGAAAGTTGAGTGAAAGTCGAGTGCGGTGTTTGCAGAACTAGCTCAGGTACCACCCTTCCGGGTGTCTCGGCACTCGAGACGGAAACAAGGCAGTCAATGTTGTAACATTGTTTCTCAATGCTTAGGCCTGGCCTACGTATACATGACGGTAGTCAAACCTGGTTGATATAAATCACACCTACGGTATTCACTGTAAATGGCACAGTTGTTTAAACATAATTTGTCATTTAACCACAATCCAGTGATTATGTTTTGCGTTGTTGTTGTTGTTGTTGTTGTTGTTGTTTTGGATAATTATTATTATGTCCGAAAATGTCATTATTTGAAGCCATGACCCTTGACTGCTCTGGATAAATAAATAACAACCAAGCATTGGCAGGTGTTTTAACAGTGGCGTCTTTCACATGTCTTTCACCTACAAGGTATAGCCAACATTCAACTAAATGTACATTAAAATGACAAGCACGACTGGACAAAATAAAATCCCGATGTTTTAATTTAAAAACATTTTAAATCAACATCTTCGAGGCTGTTTTCGTATACCACACACGTAACACCCCTCAATAACGTGTTTCGCGCCAATGCGATGCCACGCGGCGTCGTGTCAACAGGTGGCGCTAATTGCAAGCACGAGACGTCTACTCTGGGAAGAGACCGCTGACAGGTCGCCATCAGAAATGGCATTTTCTAGTATTTGCTGCTTTAATAGTAGCACAAAAAGGCATACAGTAAATAGCACATCTCTTAAAGAATTGTTTTCTCAAACAGTTAAAGAAATCCATTATGATAAAAGTTTAACTATCTCATTTTTCTGTCAAAGAAAACTTATGGTGGACTGGCTGATGGCAGCAGTGATGCTGCTCCGCTCCTCCGACCATCAGCAACATGATTTGGATGTGAGAGGTAACAACCTTAATCTACCTTCATGCCATGGTCGTGTTGATTATAATTGCACATGGTGTTGATTGGCAAACGGACAAGTGTCATCGAAATGCACACACGCATTTGGCCTTGAAAATGTGAGAACAAGTCATATCCATCAATGACCATTCAAATTAATGTTATTAGTGCATTAAGTTTGTGGTTGTTGTTTTTGCCCAAAATGAAAGTTTCATCGGAGTGTAGGTATTAAATCAAGTATGGCATATATACATTTTGAAACGGTTTGGTGTTATGTGAGCGATTGTTCAGTTCACACACACACACACACACACACACACACACATTGCTTCCGGCCCATTATGAATTAGGCTAGTTACGTGTATAGGCTGCAGCAGGCCGTACTTCCTGCCTTGTGGGAAATGGGAAGACCAAGAGGGTTAGATCAACCCTAGTAATTAAAAGCAATACAACTTCTGCTTGTCCAACCTCTCAGCTCATGATAAGCAAAAGTGATGTATATTAACATACAGGGTCCAGCTCCACGGCTGGCTGGCTTATGACAGCAGCGGAGCAACAAAAGCGCTCTCAAACCTCCCTCATGTTTGGGAAGGATTAATTCAATCAAGCCAATGACACAGAAATCCCCCGCCCCATTGCAAAGGCTGTGCTGATTTACTTCATTAAATCGGTTAGAAGCTGGGTCTCAAGGGATGCCGTTAGGTGTGAATGGTGTCTATCTGAGTCAGAGTCTGGAGAGGCATGGCAGCCCATCTGCTTGAACCTAGAGCCAAATGAGAGCGAGACAGTACAGGTGACATTTTTAATTACAATCCATAGGCGCACAAAGGGATAAGTAGTACTCTTTTAATTCACTTTCTCGTCAGAGGTGATATGCATTTCATCCTGCATTCAGTTGAAATACTTTGTTTTCATGGTCAAAGTTATAGAACACACTGGTAATTCACCAACAGTATTCTACAGTCAGGAAAGTAAATGTTTTGGACAGGGCCAAGCCAGAATCGATGTCTTAACACAATTGGTTCTCTGCGACGTGACCCGAAGAAGAAGGTTCACGCAAGCAATCTCAGATATGTCAAAGAAATGGAACAGTTTTGTGGGTAGGAATGATCTGCAAAGCCCTCCGTGTTGTTGTTCAGGTGTGATTTGGAGGAGGTTGTTTCTTCCAAGAACGTCAGAATGTGATTGTTGCTAATAGTTACGCTCATCGTAGAGACATTGGTTTTCCATTGTTTAAGAAACCTGACTAGTGAGTCAGTGGTGACTCAGTAAGTTCAAGAGAAAACTAATTTATGTGTACGTGTACGGGGCCAGCACAAGAGCATTTCCGCAGCACATCAGGATACTCATGTTAGGCGTCTGCGTCAAACAATATAAATGTCACTGCACTTTACTAAGCTGTTTTATTCTTATTCTCCAAGAAGTTTCGTTGATGATGAAGGCCAAAAGAAAAACACATTGAAAAGAAAAAGTCTATAGTCAATCTGTACCGAAAATAACAGCATTAGTTTTACTGCATAGAGTCTGCAAAGTTTGCTTCTACAGACTTCTACGGAGTCCATCATCTTGCGCTTCTGTCCTCCTCCTCATCATCGTCATCAGAGACACAGATCATGGCGTGCATAGACCGGTAAGGGTTCTCGTCGTCCTGTTCTGTGGTTTTTCTCCTCGTCGTGACCTCGTCTATAGGCTTTAATATGCTTGGTTTCCCGCGACCAGCTCTGTGATACTCTGTCTGATGCTCATCTGTTGTTGGCGTCCCCTCAATCCGCCTCGGCATTGATTGAGGGTCTTTTGGAATGCCTCGGAGGGAGCGTTTCGCATCTTCTTCCTCTGGAACTCTCCTCAGTGTCTTGCCGACTTGCTTCAACGTGACCTCATCAGCTCCACGGCCTTTGGACGGGGCAGTTGATGATGATGATGATGTACAACCTCTGGAAGCGGTTGGGAACGTCCCGGACATGAGACGATGGTGGCCTGGGGTCCTGGTACTACCTTCTTGGTCAGGGAAGTGCACCAGAGGAGGGGGTAGGGACTCTTTCCTGGTGTAGACCCCCGGCCTCCCGCGGAGGCCTTCGGCGCATGAGTGCTCACCGGGTTCGGCGGAGAGCGATACATCGGTGAAGGATATGTCGTCACTGAGGTGCACAGTGCGTCTCGGGTTCACCTGTCAATCACAGAACGGAACATAAGAATGTAATTACAGGGGCACGTCGGTTTGCTGTGTTCCCGCTGTGGACCTGTATGGGTTTATGTGGATTCCAGATCTAGTTACAGGGAGATTTGGGCTTTGTAAAATACGTTGCTGGATCTATAATATTATTCACCACACACTGACGATTAGGGGTGTATGAAAAAAATTGATTCACGTACGAATCGCATTTCTTATCTTCTATGATTCTGAATGGATTCACAACTTCCAAAAATCGATTTAAATGTATAATTTTTTTTCCCCCTTTCGTCTTAGGTTTCCTTTGTGTGTTTATTATTGCTCAGTTGGTCAGTTGATATAACTTCTTCAAATATTAAAACTACATAATCGTATACACACTTTACTCCGCTTTCATGCCATAATTTGCTGCACCGCCTTTCTCAGCGCACAGCGGACTGGAGTAGATCCTGAAATTAGTACCCCTATGTACTGAATCGAGAATCGATTTCGAATCGCAAATCGCTTTGAATCGAGAATCAATTTTGAATCGAATCGTGACCCCAAGAATCTCGAATCGAATCGAATCGTGAGATACCAAAAGATTCACACCCTATACTGACAATACTATTCCATGGACATCAGATCATAATTTGTTCATAAAGCTACCACAACACTATTGTCACAGACCACAACAAGACACTAATAATCAATGTACACACAGTCACGTGCACAACACTGACACACACTGCGAAAGAAGAACTCACCCTTTTAAAGCTTATTAAGCTCTAGAAAAGCAGCAGTAGTGACAGAAATGTGCAGGGAAAGATAAAGATGAGGTGGGAAGAAACCTTACATAACACTGCTGTGTGTGTGTGTGTGTGTGTGTGTGTGTGTGTGTGTGTGTGTGTGTGTGTGTGTGTGTGGGGATGTTAAGGATCGGGACCACTTGAACCCTTACCACATTTGGATCCTTCCCTAGCGTAGGAGCTCCTTGGTCAACTGGGTCTTGTCTGTCTCTCCTTCTCCTGACCATGTAAACCATTAGAAATGAGGCTGTCAGAACCAGCACCAAGAGCCCGGCAGCAATGCTCCCCGCCAGCCTTGTGTCCACGTCCCCAAACAGATGCTCCTCCTGGAACTGGCCTCGCGGTACTGCAATGGTGGAGAGCGAAAGGAAAATCGTGTGGGTTTTTTGTCATTTTCTGGCTCGTTTGTCCTGATAATGGAGGTGTTGTTTGTTTTTGCTGTAACCGTTTGGATATCAAATTCCGAATTTGGCTAACAAACACTCTGTTTGAATTGAGTCCCACGAGTCTGTTGCTAGCGCAAGTTCAGCTGGCATGTTTCCACTTTGATATATGGACAAGTCGCTGACAAGGTCTATTGAAGCCGTTCATATGCATTTGAATTAGCATTTGCCGCTTGCGTATTCAAGCTGGAAGCTATATGCTCATGCTGGAACGATTGCACCTCATTCGAAATCCAAGCACAACGTAATGATGCTGAGACTTGCATAATTCCTATGTTGACTTCATTGATGACATTTTGACTTTTTGTTGTTGAAAAAGTCAAATTTAGTCTCAAAGTTTTTGTTTTTTCACAGCTGTTGCACTCTTCCGTACAAACTCTACGTTGCCATGTAATAGCGAAGCTCATCTGTTAAATTCCACAATTGCAGTTGGGCCACAGGCTACTAGACTTTTCCATGCCTTTGAAACCCCCTCGTCCAAAAAGATGAGTCTGTCACATGTGACCGTCTGTATGCTATCGCCGTTGATGTATGGCTTTACATGGGTTGTTATATTGGCTAGAGCAGTGCTTCTCAAATGGGGGTACTTTGAAGGATTGCAGGGGGTACTAGGAACATTTCTAAAAATCTGAATCTGAATACCACTTTAATATAATTATTATATATTTTTTAATGAATGACAACAATCATAAGTGAAGCACAACTCCACTTGTACTCCAACTGCAAGTATTCACACCAACAGTTTAATGTTTATAACAACATGCACATACATTTCCAAAAATGTTTTGTGCTGGTAAAGAGAAAAACAGTATCTTAGAGGGTGTACATTAGTAAAAATAGTTTGAGAACCACTGGGCTAGAGTGTGTAGTACTGAGTGGGGGAAAGGATCTGGGGATAATGGGCCTTATCTCATTAAGGGCCTAGATGAATGTTCCTCTAGTTGAAGATTACGCTATGGTTACCATCCAAACTCCTTATACAGGTGACCTACGGGTGCCCTATATCTTAGCATTCAGGAACCATGCCACAGTTGCAGGCTATTGACCTTCTCAAAAGGGATTAAATCATTGCGATTTGCTTGAGTTTGTTGTGGCTTGTCTAAGGGCTTTGGTAGGAGTGCAAAGGGCTCTCTGTGTATGTAAGACGGCTCCATCACCCTTTATGTCATGGCACATACCTGCTTGGCCCCTCTGCAGAACCTCAATGTCCAGTGAAGCTGTGACCCTTTCTCCTGATTCCTCATCCCTAGCAACCACCTTCAGGATCCGGACAAAGTAGGAGCAGTCATTGCACAAATACAACTAATATACTGTTTGTAGTAGATTATAGCAGACAGCAGATACCTCCAGGATGTGCCTGTCAAAGGCTTGCAGGCGTTCGGTCCTCGCAATCACAATTCCCTCCCGGGTAATGTAGTACAGTCCTTCACTTGCCAACGGGGGATGGAGCGTGTACACTATCTTTGGATTAACTCCCTGTAATGAGTGTAGTCAAACAAAAGTACCTTTCCGCTCCAATACATTGGTGCCGGAGACATAGATTGAAAAATTAACATGCTTTTTGTCACCGCTTTGTCATCACTTTAGTATTTGAAGTGTTTAACAAAATGAATAAAACACATCCAACTGCAACCATCAAACAGTGGCAAAATCTCTAAGGGTGCTTCATTACAGAGTGGAAGTGATGTTTCGGCATCGCCATTTCGTTAATTAAATGTTAAATAATAATATGAAATATCAAATGATATCAGGTAAAGCATGATCTCTGTTACATGCGGGGGTTATACACAGTCCAGAATGTGTGACCTTGTACTTACGTTGGCGAAGTCGCCGTCGGTGGCCAGGACAAGGAGCACTTGGTTCCCATAGGTGGAGAGGATGGTGGCTGGGCTGTCACTCTGGATGACGAAGCCTTTGTAGATCGTTCTGTTAAAGGTCGGGGGGAAGCTGTTTCCTGCCAGCACTCTCACCAGCGCTGTCGCCACACTGTACTTCATGGGGTCGTTCAGTTGAGAGGCCTGTGGTAGTGAACAAGTGTGATCATACGCGCGTGGTTGCCTTCAACTCCCTGCGAAGCTCGAGTCATGGCCGCCATGGAGGTTAATGAGTAGTTTTTTTTGCAGGTATACCATAATGCGTAGTCTGAACATTGGTGTTAGTTGTTTATTATCCACACGTCTTGTCAACGTGACTTGTCCCGTCTCGTTGTCGATTGCAAATCTGCCGTTGTTGGCGCCTGTGGAGTGAGAGCATACGCCCTTGGCTGAATGTACATTTCCCGATTATTTACCTTGAGAGTAACTTGTCTATGAGTCACTTAGGAGATGTGTTGAGGAATTCTAAGGATTTAAGAAGATTTTATGCGGTCCTCTGAGGGAATCCAAGAGGAAGAGAAGTATATCGTAAAAACATAACGAACAGGGAGGTCATCGGATGATACTGTGACGACAACGTGACCGTTCATGCTAACTGTCTGTGGGAGTGAAGGTTATCTGATAGCTAGAGGCCTTGCCGCCCAGGTGTGTAAGTCTTGTTTAGAGTGTTTCCTTGGTAAACTGTGTAATGCACTATGTGTATGTATAGGGCTGGGTGATATGGAAAAATGTATTATCGTGATAATCATGGGGAATTTCACACAATGTCGATAAATATCACGATATGCTTAGGAATTCAAATTACTATTCTAAACAGTCTAACTGAGGGTCATTACATTGAAGTATATGGAAATATAAAGTATGGTATCAGACTAAAACTAGCTTTCTTTTCTCACTGGTCTTTCAAACCTCATATTTTGATCATTTTAAGGGCATATCCTTATTGTTATTCATTTAGACTATAAAACTGGGTATCACGATAAGTCGATATCTTGATTTCGTGACAATACAATACCATTCAAAGACAATAAATTATCATATTGAATTATTGCCCAGCCCTATGTATGTACCTATCAGTAAAGGGACTCCACAAGATGCTTTTATGCAAAGCGAGTAGCGGAGGAGTTATCTAAGGAGTGAATACAGAGTGAAGTCATCAAGGAAAAGTTGGAGGTTAAGCATCTTGCTCAAGGATTCTTACAGATGGGCAGATGGGCTGAGGACAATGGAGTTCAATTAGCATTCAGAACTAACTGCAGTCGAATACCCCAGCGACAAGACTATCCTGCATCTGATCAATTGTTGGAAATTTCTTTGTATCAATTTTTGTATCACTTATAGTAGAGCAGCACAGTTTTCAACCAGATTATTTTGAGAGACAGTGTACCAGTTAGGATTCTACCTGAAAGGAGTGTGAACGTGAGCTGGGTCTTAAGGCCTCTGTCCCCGTCCACCGCATGTATCGGACCAGGGGAAAACCCCAGAACCATGTCCTGAAATGAATTACAGTTTCTGTCAAAACCCATGACCATCCAGCCCTTCCAGCTCTTTAACTTCAGTTCAGAGTCCACCAAGCTTGAGTCGAGACGGTCTCACCTGGTCGGCTTCCGTGATGTTGGCCATGTAGATTGGGTTGGTGCAGACGGGGAGCTTGAGGTTTGCAGGGGCCGGTGTGCATGGGAGGAACAGTGGATACTGGTCATCCCCGTCCTTAATGTGGACAGTCAAGGTGGCAGTCGTGTTGTACTCGTCTCTGGTGTTCATTTCCTGTCAGAGCAGTCAGAAAACACTGTTCTCGGTGGAGAGATACTACCATATTTTATTGTGTTTCTTCAATTTCCGAACGATTCATATTTGCACTGCACTTGTTTTTTTACTCATCTTGTGGGTGTTAAATACTATTAGCTGACTAGGAGGTTTGAGATACTGTAATACGGCTTAATTATTCTCCACTGGCCTCAAAGCCAGCCTGTTGTTTTACAGAAAATCGGATTAGCATGTATTACCATGGCGTAGATAACCAGCTGGAGTCGTGTTTTGCTCTCATAGTCCAAGGGCTTGTCCAGTACCACATGTCCGCTGTTTGGCAAATCTATCCTGAAGTAGCTGGCATCAGGCTATAGTGGGGGGAAATGGGATTCATACTTAGTATTGGTCATCAGCATGTATCCCTGGGTTATGCTAATTGGACCAGTAACATGACTCATGTGATCACTCGGGGCACAAATTAAATTCAAGTGTTGAAACGTAATCTGGCTCGTGGCCTTTGTTGTGCCCCAACCGCTAACAACAAACATAGCTAAGAACAAACAGCTAACAACAAACATAGCTAAGAACAAACATAATTTTACTCAAAGATATGGGGTTAAAGAGAAACCAAAACAGACCTCAGGGACCACTGTGATTGCAGTACCTATCAAATTGGTCAATTTGTTAACAAGTGTGTTGCTGTGAGATGTTTGTTTTGAAACGATGTGAATAAGTAAAATGCATACCGAAGACGTATCGATGATATAGCGTATTATATCCTCGTCTGCATCAGTTGCCTTGACGGTGAAGACCACAGAGTTCACCGCTGCAAGCTGCAGAGAAATTATAAATGTATGTCATTATGTAAATTGTTGTGCACATGACGCCAACATTATTACTACCGATAGAATGCACAGGCCCCAGACGAGGCTGTGGAACAGCTTGAAAGTCAAGATATTTATAGCATGCAAGGCCCTACCGTTGCCGACCGTAGCTTCGTACCTCACTGATGTAAAGCGGTTGTATTGTCTTTTCCACAAATTGCGGTGTGTTGTCATTTTCATTCAGTATCTCCACTATGACCCTGTAATAACTCTGGAAAGAAATATATTTATGTCGGGTTTGAAAGCAAAAAGCATTTGCTTTCATTACACACAGAAAAACACCTTTTTTTTATTTTTTATACGTTAAACCTTTGAAGGGTGTTTACGCAGCACACCTGCATAATGTCATCTTCGTAGCATTTCAATTCGGCCAACAGGATCGCTCCTTGAACCTTGGGAACACAAGCAGGTTTGTTTTGAAAGCAAATGTCAAGTAGCAATTTAGCAGATTCAGATTGAGTTTTTTCACGCCAAACAAGGAAGAAGACCCCTCACCTCTCGATCCAACACTCTTGAGAGCGAGGAATTCAAGCGGATGGTCCTTCCGTCTAGGAACAGCCAGTCGGCGTTCTTACCGCTGAGACACAGGCGAATAGTGTTTGCCCCGGGGTCCCCGCTGATGCTGAGGTTGGAGATGAACTGTCCCATAGGGCTGTTCTCACGCACCGTGGCGAAGATGTCTGACCCGCCCAGGCAAATGCTGGCTGGGAGACAGACCACTCAAGTCATACGTGTAACATACATGACATCATACGTTACCAGCCCTTGGCCAGCCTTAACATGGCGGGACATGACATGATACATTAGCAGGCCTTAGCCAGCCTTTTAACATGTCATAACATGACACAGCATGACGTAACATGATGCAACCATGTCTTAGCACTCATATACCAAGACTTATGCTGCATTCACATGGATTCAGGCAGACGGTAGACAGCACACCTTCTCGTCCACTAAAATGATATCCGGTTTGCTGTCTGTGCCTGAATCAATGTGAACGCAGCGTAACCCCAATTGATTCTGTAACTCTGACCGGTGCCATGGCTCAGCATGATAATGGAAATGGGCTGGGGATAGAAAGCTAGCTTGGGGAGGAAGACGTGGAGCTAAAATGTTAGAGTAAAGTGGCTATGTGTTCACTGCGAAGCTTGATTTCCCCATGGGCTTAAAGGTCAAGGCCAAGGTTATTCAGCATCGGTGGGGATGGGCAATTAATTGCAACACACAACTCGAGATGTTGCTCTCCATGTCCTGATGAGGGTCTAACTGTGCCACCTCCTCAGTCTTTTTGCTCGTAGTGGATGGATACTTTTTTTTTTCTTCATAATACGCAGGTGGCATGATCCCACCTCCTTTGAGCCACCGGGACGGTTTCCTGCTTCGAGTGTTGGGGTGTTGCAGTATGACCTACCTGTGATGACATGGTAGGGTAACTTCACAGCCAGCTCCCAGAGGAGCAGCCTCCATGGGCTCAGCATCTTCCTCCTTCTCCTCCTCCTCCTCCTCTCTCCTCCACCTCAGCACAGCCTGGGGACCACAGTGAGTACCATCTCATCCCAATGCTATTTCTCAATCCATTATTTTAAAATTTTTACTTATTTTTAATATATTTTGCCTTTAGGACGATTGTATGTATGATAACCACATTTCATACAAATCACCCCCGTTGCAAATGTTTATTTTCAACAAAATGTGTTTGTTGAAAAATGAGTTTTCATGGGCTTTTTCTCTAATATACAAATAAAGGATCATTAATCTGCCTCTGGCTCACCCCTCTTCCCACTCGTAGGCTGCTAGGCAACCATACCTGTATAGGCTCCAATTATAATTATTACCGCCACAAAGCACGTATCTATCATCTGCTATGCGTAATTTTTATGTGGAACATTGTGTAAATGATTCAACGATACCTTGTCCTCAATAGAAGGAGTTTGAACCACGATCTAACATGGGGCTCGCACCACGCATCAGGTTAAATTGTCCTGTCATGGCGGTCCTTTCTCTTTTAGCAACAGAACACACCAATGCATGTGATTTGTTTCCCTAACTGGAATGCTATCCAAACCATATTTGTCCTCGCTTGCTCGCTCTCTCTCTCTCTCTCTCTCCCTCTCCCTCTCCCTCTCCCTCTCTCTCTCTCTCTCTCTCTCTCTTCCCCTCGACAGTTGTCTTACACCGAAGGTAGTAGTACACCTCTAGTCTCCACCACTACCCCCTCCTACGTGTACAGCATGTCATATCGGTAGGGGTATGTGCCCAAACATGCCCAAACATTGAACAGGGATGTTCAATGTTCGGAATGTTAACCAAATATTATATCGATGCTTTGCTTTAATATGCATTCTGATTTCACGGTTGCTATGTAGTACTATTTTGTTATTCAAGCATCTCGCTCAATGGTGCCCACAGGTAGGCTGTGGACATCGGGGATCAAACCCAGTAGCTTTCGGCTGGTAGTCGCACACACCCTAGCAGCTCTGCTGCCCTGCCCCCCGTCCCACCGGGCTGGCGTCCACATGTTCACGTGTGATGGAGCACGACGCCCGCAGGCGGCATTCACGGCCTTTATGTCGTGAGCCAACTATTTAGTGTCCAAGCAGGTGTCGGCATTGTAAGTACCGGGTGTGCCGCATCGCCAAGGCAACGCCGATTGTTGCACCCGTACGCTTTCTTCAGGAAAATGAAAGATACGCTTCAATGCGGAACAAATGTGGAAAGAATGTGAAACGGCCACAGATTCGACAGTTTGTGGGCCATTTGAACAACGACGACTGAACATTTCTTCTCGGCGACAGTAGCGCCAAATGCAGTGTAGGGAGCGCTGCCCGGGTTCTGAAGGTATGGTAACCCGCCATGATGGACAATTAAGCTTGGAAGCGGAACATTCTCAATATGATAATCTTAATTAATCTCTCACACACACCTGCCACCGTGTGTGTGTGTGTGTGTGTGTGTGTGTGTGTGTGTGTGTGTGTGTGTGTGTGCACGTGCGTGCGTACGTACATGCGAGAATTTGCACTGTTAAAGTTTGATACAAATTGGTCAATGCAGGTCCAAAGGGTGTGATTTGTTTTAATCTGAAAGATATTGGCATCTAACTGTGAAATTCCCACTAACACACTCAGACTAGACTTTGTTTGCTACTCCGCTCTCCGTGAAATAGCCTCGTTGGCACATATGTTTGTTAAATGGACAAACCGATCGACTGGCCAATGAGCTCGTCAATGTTTAAACAAAGGCTCTCTGAAGCACTTAATGACAAGCATTGCAACAACTGTTTAGAGGGAACAGAAAGGGATATCCCTCCTTCACTGTGTCACACACTCCCTTCCTGCAGTCGGGTCGTGTTCGTTTTGGACAAATCAAACTAACCGCAGTGGAATGGATGATGGTCGGCCACAGCACGTATAACCACAGGGAATTTACTGTAAAGTAATTGGCATGCTTATGCTGCCGGCTGCCCCCCCGAGAGGTCCTGTCCTGCCATCGCTGTGTCGAGGTGATAATGTGCGGTGGGGGGGTCCTGTCTGTCAAAGCTGCCGTATCACAGCGGTCCGCTGGCGGCCTCATACAGCGCAGCGTTATGAAACATTCTGGCATGCACGCAGGCTCCTGGCAGGCAGCCTGTATGCAGCATTGTGATTCAAAAAGTCTGGGCTGATTGATGAGGGTCAGAAGAAGCTCGGTCTACCTATTAGGATCTCACACACACACACACACACACACTTTCACTGGAATATCCTAAAGGCTGAACTTGAGCCGAACTCCTCACCTCTATTTGCCTCAGCTGTCGTCCTGCGGCGGGTTGGCGGTCGTGCTCCTGGATCCCCTGCCCCTGGCCTTCCGCTGCATGCTCGCCTTCCTCGCACTTCCTGTTACACTCAAAAGAGTGGCATGTGCAGCTCCATTCTCTTCACGGAAAAGAAAGAACGAAGCCCTGCGTGTGCTTGTGTGTGTCGGGATCCCTGTGTGTGCGTGTCTGTATCTGTGTGTGTGTGTATATGTGAGCAAGCGTGTGTGTGTGTGTGTGTGTGGGTGTTGCCGGACTGGATTGTGAGGGCATTAAGGGCTGCCGAGTACACATACGGCTTACAGGGACCATGTGCACCGCGGGGAGAGCTAAGCCATTGGCCGGTTCCGGACCGGGTTCACGCCACACGCCTGCGGACGCTTAGCGGTGAGCCCTGGTGGGCCGTGGGTGAGAGGCCTTACCCCCCGTCTACCCACGGGTAGAACTGTCCTCCATGGGGGCTCTCCACACGGAGGGGATCATTAGGTCAAGCACCAAAAACGGGAGCATTTAAGTGTTTTTTTCACGCTCTATCTGCTGAGCCCACCGTCGGGTTTGTTAAGGTTGGGGCTCGGGGTGGGCGTGGGGATTAACGGTCACACACTGTTAGATTGTCGGAGATTTATACAATTGCCGGGGCAAAAAAAGCAACGGATCGCAGGCAGGTGATTAGGTGTGTAGCAATGATTCAGACCGGATTTAATGAGGATGAATTCCAGGGTTGAGTTCCCTCCTCCTCCTCCTCCTCCTCCCCCTCTTTCCTCCACCCAATCCCCAACCGCTGAAAACCAGTAATAAAAACGGTTGCAGTTTAGTGTTATACGGTGTTATGGGGTTTTTTTGTTTTCGTTTCCATGACCCTGTCTTTCTTTGTCTTGCCCTCTCACTAAGACTCACTCAGTGTCAGTGGCGATCCTTAATTACTTCTGACAGGTCGGGGATTAAAAATGCCGGGTAATCTTACACTTGCTCATAATCCAGCTGATTGACCGTCTAAATGGCCCTCGTCGTTTCTTTTAATGGAACGCCGTCTCGGCTAGCCGAGCGAGATAGCCGCTGTGTCGTCCCCATTTTTACACCGGGCCATTTCCTCTTCTCATTTTGGTGTCGCCAATTTTATGGGCCGTCTGCCAGGTGGTAATGGAGGCGTTGGATTAGCGTTCGTGCTCAGGCTTAAGAGCTGCTGCCATTAACCTGCACAATCTGCTTCTCCCGCTGATCTTTCCCAGGGAGTCTCCGGCAAACATTCAATAGGAGAGATGGCAATACGGTGGCAAACTCTGACACGATTCCTTTTCACCCCCACGAGACGTTTCCCCTCCGAATTCGTCTTTACCTGGGACGGCCTTATTGAATTTGTTGCGAGTGCGGAGACATTTGTGTCAACATTAGCTTGCACACCTCGGCGTCAAGGTTTTTGTGACAAAATATAATAATGTGCCGCTGTCGATGATGTCATTGCTTGGTTTTTTTACCCGCCCGTACCTCTGCCTGATCCGATCGTCCAATGAGAGCTGAGAAGGGAGAAGGCCACACGGCCTGTGTGAATCTTTCTACAAATATACCTTTTAAAAGAACAGCCACCGTATACACCATGGTGTGTACAACCCCCCCCCCCCCCCCCCCCCCCCCCCCCCCCCCCCCACCC
>OOFB01037013.1:29508-39663 GCA_900323305.1 Trachyrincus murrayi
CCCCCCCTTGGTCATTATCTCAGGATGGCAGGTTGCTCGAAACACACATGTTTGCCGGATGATATAAAGGTTACTTTTTGCTTGGCTTTCCATATACAGACAGATAGACAGACACACACACACACACACACACACACACACACACACATCATTCACATCACATCTTGTTTTGTCAAGTGTTGTCATAACACATAACATGCACATTTAAATATCTTTTATGCCAAAGTCATATTTATTTTGTCACAGATAAACAGGAAAAATATTGCCATACAGCAGCTTAAATTTACTGTGTGACAAATATTTACTTTCGGTATAATGGGGCAAAGGGTATAATCGGTATAATCTGGGTTTTCTGACATTCATTATTTTATATTGTCATATTTCAAAATATCCATGTTAATAATAATGCTTTGTTATTGAGTGAGAAGATATCGTCCTTATAGACCCTTTTCACAGGTCGTCAATAGTAGGGTAAAGTAACTTCCTGTTCTTGTCATTTTAAAGGTGGGTTTTATTCAAGCCTGTCGCAGCAACAGCCTGGTCAATATATATTTACTGGCCTAAATCCAGCGGACCCGCCATTAATGTTGTGAGCTACACCTGTGTTCTTCCTACTGTCGGCGTCAATGTCATGAGATTGTTCTCACCTTGCAATGCCCTTCCTGTTCCCTCCCCCCCATTAAGCTGTTAAACCCTTCAGAGGAGAAATTCCATCTGTCAAGACCTTGTTATTATTCATTATTTTAAGAGGGTGTCACTGTCGCAGGCACACCTGCTACGACCCACGGGGTGACGCAAGGCGACTTCATTTCCAGCGGTTGTCGATTAACTTTGCGAGAGTTTCGTCGTTGATTTGTGTTCCCCCTTGAAAGAGTGAGGTCCTTTCTTGCCAGTAGAGGGCAGTAAAGGTGAGGGTGGGACTAGGGGGTGGCTGTCCCTTGTGTCTTTTGACACAACTCGGACACGCTTGACCTCCTCCCCACCCAGTGTGTGCTCACTGTTCATAAGCACGGTGCTTCTCAGCGTAACTCCACCACCAAACTCTGTTTTACTTCCCACCAAGCAAGTAAGCACTTACTGCAACAGGAGAAGACACGCACTAATCTCAGGGTGGATTAAAGAAACACAAAAGCTGTTTGTCCACGCATTTTCAAACTAATTTTCTATCTGTCTGTCTCGCTTGCTGGCAGCGATGCTCCCAGATCACCGCATCCCTTCACGGTTGGTTGATATGACGGCGTAAATAAACTAAACTGCGGTGTGAATTGAGTAAATAAACTCTGGTAATTAAGAGGCAGACGGTCCCTTTTCATCAGAATAGATGTTTTTTTCTCCCCCCCCGGTCTGTCACGGCTGCCGCATCTGACTGAGCCCGGCCGAGACCTGGCACATTGGATTTGGACAAGCATGAAATTAATTTCTGTTTGATCAAAGGGAGATTGGCTGGATAATCTCGGATGATATTTCAGAGATAGGTGCGAGCGCTCGGGTAGTTGCCAACAATGACCGAAGTACACATGTATTCGAGAGTAACGAAAGTCACAGTTTAATACCTGTCCCGACACCCGCTCCCCTCCCAGGAACCGTGTTTTCCACCCGCTCCCCTCCCAGGAACCGTGTTTTCCACCCGCTCCCCTCCCAGGAATCCCTCCCAGGAACCGTGTTTTCCACCCGCTCCCCTCTCAGGAACCGTGTTTTCCACCCGCTCCCCTCTCAGGAACCGTGTTTTCCACCCGCTCCCCTCTCAGGAACCGTGTTTTCCACCCGCTCCCCTCCCAGGAACCGTGTTTTTTGTGTTATGTGTATAGTAGTCTTCTATGATCTTGAACATAGTAGTTTATGCTATTTTGTCACTGTTACTAAAATAATACCGTCATTTAGAAAAAAAACTGGTGTAAAATGTTACGTTTTTGCTAGTCTCCGCCAACCGGTTAATGAACGCTCTACACCGCTCCAAACTCCTGAGTTGGGAGCAGGCGAAGGTGACGCTGACGTCGCGCAGGTATGCTAACGTCGCGCAGGTATGCTAACGCCACGGTGTGTTTGGATGGGTGGAGCTCCTCCGTCCGAGAACTCTCGCCCAAAATGCATTTAAAAAAATGTGAATTCCAGCTGAAACAGGATGTTCATTTGCACCCCTTCTCTCCAAGAGAGAGACCCTCCTCTTCCTCGTGGCTGCCTTAACACCTGCTCTCAACCGGCCTCAGATGATTTAAATTCTCACCCTTCTCTGTGCCACAGTACACGTGTCTGTGTTGTAAAAAGCCCAACAGGGTCAGTGTGGTGGAACAAAGCCCACAGTGGGCTGGTAACCGTATCTCCTGGACACCAGTCAGGTGTGAAACCTGTCTGTCATTCGCTCGCCACGTTTTCTCTGTCTTGGTCTCTCCAGCTCAGCATCACCCCGCGTTGGTTCATCTCTCTCTCTCTCTCTCTCTCTCTCTCTCTCTCTCTCTCTCTCTCTCTCTCTCTCTGTGTGTCAGTGTAATCTTGGTCCAGCCCCCTTTGCCCCACCTCTCTCTATGCGTTTGCAGGCATCTCTCTCTCTGTCTGCGCCAGGTGACTTGCTCTGCCGTTGTTCTGATCCACTGACCTTTCCCCCCCCCCCCGTGGGGATACGGGCGCCACAATTAAAACCTGCAAAGAGCACGTCAGTAGCTCAGGGTGTTTCCTCTCCTCCCGTCCTCGTAGTGAATCTCCATGCATCCACATGGGGCTTCAAATACCACCGAGTTGTAATGCTACATTAAAGAAAGTTTCCACAGAGTCACCGGCGAATACACGCCCCTCCCCGATTTTGCTCGGCTTTTGTTGTAGCCGACTCTGGGGCTGGGTGAGGCTGCACACCTGTGGGCCTTGATTGGCCAATGCCCCACAGGTGTGCAGCCTCACCCAGCCCCAGAGTCTAATCAGTCTGACTCGGGCCAGGTGAGGCTGCTTAAACCAGCCACCAACCACACACACACTCCACAATGACTTGATCTACATGTCACACTTTATTTCTCTTTCTTTATGTCTCACTTAGTCACTCACACACACACACATAGCTCACACTCACACACAGCTCACACTCTTCACATATTTCTAGCGCTGGCTTTTTTCTCTCCATATTACCGCCTCAAGTCGGTCGGATTATCACCTTCAGCTTCTCTATGCAGCACGTACGTGTCTGTGTGCGTGTGGTGTGTGTGTAGGTGGGTGGGGGGTGTATCATTAGCACTCCACGAATAGCCACCCACACTTCTTACTGAGTTGTCGTGTGAGAGAGAGAGAGAGAGAGAGAGAGAGAGATAGCGTCACCTTCTTTCTCTTTAGTAATGCGTGCTGCTGACAGTTTTTATCGGAGCACACGCCCCATGAGTGCGAGTGCACCCTGGCTACCGGGAGGCCTCTGGCTATCTAGCGGGAATCTCCTCATTCCCCGTGTTCATGACGGATGGAACCTGTTTTTTTTTATACGTGCGTTACAGTTTGCTTCTCGAGTGGTCCGCGCCGAGGCCGATGCGTTAGATAACGTCAAAACCAATCGCAATGTTTTGGGGTTTCCGTGTTTTTTTTAATGTAATCAATCACGGAGGCCGACAGGACGTGTGTAACACCCCCCACACGCTCGCTCTCTCTCTCTGACAGGCAGGCAGACAGACAGACAGACAGACAGACGATGTGTCACGCCGTCAACATCTGCCACCTAGTGGCAGCTAGTCTCCGTCTCTCCTGTCTGTCTTGTCTGTTTTGTGTTGCATGTGTTGGTGGGCGTGTCATCTGTTCCAGCTCCTCCCTGATGACATCATTCCCATTACCTCCCCTGATCAGCATTCATCACTTCATCAGCGACAGTATTTAAACCCCGGTTTTCCATCCACTCATCGCCAGATCGTTGTTTATGCTAACCCAGTTAGTTACTTCTCGGCTCCTTTGATATTCTATATTCAAAGTATTATTTCATGGTAGTTGATGTTTAACCTAATCTCTACTATGTAGATCCACTCTCCATTACCCACCTGCTCGCCTGCCTGCCTGCCTGTCTTCGTCTACTCGCTGTATGTCTGCCGGTCCCGCCCGGCCTACCTGCCTGTCTGTCTACTGGTTCTGCCCGGTCTACCTGTCTTGTCTACCTGTCTACCTGCCTGGTATCCCTGCCTGCCTGTCTACCGGATCCGTCCGGTCTACCTGTCTGGTCCTCCTGCCTACCTGCCTACCGGTCTTGTCCGGTCTACCTGCCTTGCCTACCTGGTAACCTGCCTGGTCTACCCGCCTGCCTGTCTGCCTGTCCCGCCCGGTTTACCAACCTTATCTACCTGCTGTATCTGTTCATCTACGCTACATTAAATCCTTTATACATATCTGACGTCTCTTGTCTCGGTGTTCTGCTTTGGGGTTCCTAGAACGAACTATAACACGATGAAGCAATCCCACGCGATAGCCGGTCATGGTGATGAGAGCCCAGGATCCCAATCTCAGCATTCTACAATCGGCCGTGTCTAGGAGTTGTTTCTAACTCCCCCCACCCCACCCACCTCTCCCCCCAAATCAATAACAGTGCTGGAGTATCCGATCATTTTCGTCTCTTTCGTGGGTGTTTTCAAAGCGTGATGAGCACAGAGTCGCAGAGCCGGCAGCAAGGATAATAGAAATGTTGTCCATCGCCTTGAGGGGATGTGTGCGAAGGACGCGAGGCCTTCAGACTTTTAGACTTCATGATATATTGCCTGTCGGTGCTTTGATTACGCAGCATTCTCCCTGTGGAGATCCATAGCAGACCTTTCTGGGTCTTATCCTCTTGGATGGAAAACACGGGCCAGGTATTCAATTGGTGTTCGCAGCCTCAAGCACACACTTTTATTTGTGTTTTTATTACAGATCCACTGTATCATAAAGCCTGATCTCTCGGTTATTTGAGTACAGCCTCTCTCTCTCTCTGTCTCTCTCTCACTCTCTCTCACACAAGTTTTAAAGGCTATTTTTACCTCGTCGTGACAAACCTATATTTCCTGAAGTAATAAAAACGAAAAACCCTGCTATAAAAGTGAGAGAACATGAAAACACTTCCTTTCTTGTAGTTCATCAGCTTTTTCTTCTTCGCACAACGATATAAGGGTACATATCCATCCTCATTTCTAGTCTTGGGGAAAGTTTATGAGGCTTACTGAAGTCTTACTGAAGCTAGCTATTTTAGTGATGAGTTTTGAGTGCCCCGCAGACTTGCATGCGTCCAATCATCCTCCACTAACTCTAAAGGTCACGAACGCCTTCTGCATCACGGGCGAGCACTTTGAAGATAATACAGGTATTCCAGCTCTGTCTTCATCTCTCTTCAAAAGTCAGTCATTCTCTGTCAGCAAAAGTATGCATCACACACTTTTAAGTTTTTTGGCAGATTCAAACTTCAATCAGGTTTTTTTTCTTCCTTTTTAGATGTATTGGGCAACTTCTATTTCTACTTCTACTGCCTGTTTTTATCTTTAGTAGCGTGATTCATGTCTACAATTTGAGACAGATTATACTGTCAACCACACACACACACACACACATTTACAAATATGAGCAGCATCACATAGCCATTTTGGTTTCCGGGGACATTTATCTTCATCAATAATTTCTTCATTTTTTTATCAAAAGTGCATAAGTATGTTCTTTGGGAGACTCCGAACCACACAGCAGAGTGTGAAGCCGAAAATGGGTCTTCTGCTCTCTGCTTCCTGGGTGGTGTGTGGTCTGATCCACTATCAGACAGGGTGTGTGTGTGTGTGTGTGTGTGGGGGGGGGGGGGTATGGTTGTGTGTGATCACTTATTTTATCTCCTCTCCAAGCCCAAACTCACCCCAAAAACTTTGAAAGTAGAATTGTTGACATTGTGCATCAGTTACAGTGGAGGCGTAGTGAAATGTGCTCAAGCTAAATGTCACGCGGCGTCCCTGCATGACAATGAAACTTTCCACGCTAAAGGGCATCAATGTTAAACTGCGATTATTCACGTTTAATTGTGTTGTGTGTGTGTGTGTGTTTTTTGGTTCTCTCTGATCCCCCATTGAAATGAGAGGTATTTGAATGCCGTTAAGTGTGTGTGGTCGGTAGACCTCTCTTTCGTCTGACATGGTTGGGTAATAATGTGTTTGTTTGGTAATAACAATTCCATCATCCAAATAATCAATGGTAATTTGATACTTTAACACCTGCTTATCATAGCTGAAAATGACATTGACATGATTGACATTTACTTAGTGCCTGAAATTGGTTCACTCGGTCTGTTGTCTTGCCTCTAGTTTCCTTTACACTTAATAATAATAATATTAATAATATTGTGTATACCTACCCAGTTAAGCACTTATTTTGTTTATTGGGGTACTAACCTGTAATTGAAATGTACTTCTGTCAAAGTGAGTCCCAATCTAGATAAAGCCCCTTGATAAAAAAATCTCTTAAAGCAATGCACATTATATATATATATATATATATATATATAGAGAGAGAGAGAGAGAGAGAGATTAAAATCAAAAAAGGAATTTGTCTTTAGGACATTTGGCTCAGATTTTCTGGGCCAATGAAGAAGTTATTTTAAGGACAATTTAAATTCAACCTGAGTCAATCTTGAATTATGAAGCCAATCCTCCACATTGTATATTACACTTAAGCAAAGACTCTAGGCTGGGATACAAGCCTACATATTACATCAGGAATCACCATTTTTACATCTTTACAATTTGTGACCTTGATGATTTCACTATTTACTGTTTAGTCTTCATTTTGCAGTTGCTTTTTATCCAAAGCGACTCACAGTGGATTCTTGTGAGAGACGTGTCATTAAGGAGCAGGGAGGGATTATGGCTGGCATCTTGCTCAAGGATGTCTACAAGTAGACTGTGGACGCTGGGGTTTCGAACCCAGAACCTTTCAGCTGAAACACCTTAATCACAACTATTTTAGACTCATTTTGTTTATTTTTGCATTGACTAATACCATTTATGTGAATTAATATAATAAATCCTTATACGTGTCGGGGTCTGCTCTTTATCCACACTCTTATCGTGGGGATTATACCCAGAAGTACCAACTATACTTTGAGCAGCGAGCATTTTTGCTGAAAATATAGACTTCTTTTCACCCTCTAAGCCAGCAAGATGGAGGGGGGGGCGATCAATATAGTGGCAGCTTCATATCTTCCTCCTCCTCTTCCCCCCCCTCCTCCTCCTCCTCTTCTTCGAGAAGCAATGTTTATTCCGGTTTCTTTCCTGGAGGAATTTGTTAGGAAGTAGATGGTGGGGGGGGGGGGGGGGGGGGGGGGGGGGGGGGGACTCAGACAGCTGTATCCATCACATCCGCACATCATCCATTAGCAGCATCTCCCACCCCGCGTCCCCCAGATAAGCCGCAAAGCACAGACACCTACCCCAGCCGACATTATCCGTCATGTCCTGGTGATGAAGATGGGCCAACGATGCGATACAGTGACATATGTATTTTCCCGATCCTATCATTCGTAATAACACACTTTTCTTTGTAACTTTGTTGTATCAGGTGAGGTGGTGCTGGTACACGCACGCCGACATCTCACTTTGTCTAATTTTGTAATGGATTCCTTGTGAAGTCACATGACTACAGCACAATGTGCTGCGTGGCTGTGTACGCCTGTAGGTTTAAATAGCCAATTGCAATGTGCATATAATTGAGTTTATAATTAAAAGATAATGGCAGCACGATTCTCTACTAATGCATGAATACATTCTAATAAATTAACTGTTTCTTATTGCTGCAACAATAAATCCAATATGAACGATAATAAATAATACCAATACAGTCTAAATAATGTTTTTCTCCTGCTTAGTATTCTTACCAGCAGCAGGTAATGAACTTACTTTGTCCAATTGTTGTCTGACAATAAAAAAACAACAACATTACAAAGACATTAAACAGAGTCTCACGGCGGTGTTGTTAGATTGGTCAGCAGAAGTCATTAGCATGACGCTGGTGTGACAAGGGGATCAATATTATAGCCCCTCGGTTGTGTCACATTGTGTTACATGCTACATACTAGAACACATCGTACCGACCTCAGATGTAATGATCTAAACATCTAACGTCATCCAAGATGCCAAAACACCTTTTCTCCGTGTGTTATTAATGGATTCCATAAAGCCTAAATCACTACTAATTACCACTTTTATGAATTACTAATTATTTCTTACTGCATATTGGAAACGTGCTGCACCTTAAAGTTGCATTGAAAAAATATATATTGCTGTTATGAATGACAGTATCACAGTCACTCACACACTGTAGGAGCCGTTTCAATTTGAGATTGCGGTGATGTATGTATTTAGAGCAGTTGTCCGGGGAAATGGTTTACAATTCTCTACAGAGACGCTGTTCCTGTACGGGGTGATATTCTTCGCCTTGTGCGGTACATCCATCAAAAGCGGTGAGCATAGCGTGTATTTGTATGAAATTGGATAACAGGATAACAGGATGTGGTTGAAGGTGTGAAGGATGAGTGGACCCAAACGCACGACACAAGGACACAGACTGGGGGTTGTAACAATAAACTGATTTCACTGGAGGGGATAAGGGGTAACAGAATGACGGCCAATGCAGAAGACTAGGCAGTGAGTCGGGTGGACGGGCGGGCGCCAGGACAGATGGCCTGGTGGAACAGGCGGACGTGGGGACGGGCAGGCAGACGGGGAGTCGAACCGAACACAGGGAGAACAGGGGTTAGCGCGAATGCAGGAAACAAGACGACTTTACGAACACACGGATTACTCAACAAAGCTGAGGGACCAAGAGCACATACTGACTGGTAGAGTCTAAACAACGATCTGGCGATGAGTGACTGGAGAGGGAGAGGGAGAGACGCTGGCCCCTGCCGGGAGGTAGTCGTGGACGGCGTGACAGGAGGGGTGTATAACGGTGTGATATGAAAATCTGTCTCGATGCTGGTTTGATTTACCTGTGCAGTGTGGAGAATACCAAAATTGTTTTCATTTGTTTGAATAGTTTAGTGATATGATATTTTAAATGGAAACACACGCAGAGCATTTAAGATAATACTTATAAGATTATAAGACTAAGTGAGCACCCTAAGCTGTGCTTAAAACTTGGGGCATTCACTGGCTTGTTATATCGTTGAGTAGTGAAACCTGGCTAACCAAACATCACATTCAAATTCCATTGAAGCCGATGCAGACGTAAGTTAAGATAGACTTATTTGAATGCCTGCTAGACGCTGGATAGATGCCTGCTGTATGGTGTACCAAAAGCAGCACAAAAACTAAAAAAACAGAAACAAAACTAAAACCTTGTTCCAAACGGCTAGATTAAAGCAAGCACTTCACGTTCTCTCAACTCTCTGAACCGAACCTGGCGATAAATGCCTGCTTTCAATGAAGGTTTTATTTGACTTCAACCCAACCACCAGTGTTCAAGCTGCAAACTACTCTAGAAGCACTTTATTTTGTCTCCATTATGGCGTGACCTTTCATTGAGAAGATCCCATTGAAATATCAAAAAATGATGTTATTAGACCTCCGTCAGATATTGGCGTTCCTGGCGTTCCTTCAAGTTCAACGTAACCACCACTCACACTGGGGAAATCTACCGTTTTACCATCTTCCCTTTAGCTCCTCGTACAGTCGAAGGAAGTTTTCATTTTTCATGTTTCATATAGGCCATGTCTATAGTCCACTTTTTTCTTTTGCTCGTCGCATTTTTTCTCATTCTCAAGATGGACGTGTATAATGTTCCCCGGAGGTGGGCACAAGTGACTCATCAGAATATAAACAGCGAGCAGTAACCCCAACGCGATTAAACCGTACAACCTAAACCGAATCCTGCTGTTCAGCTAGTGCTTCTCTCTCAGGGCTAGCAATGTATCAGCGTGTGTAAACAGTTATTATCTTCATCAACAAGAGTGTATTACAGGATGACCGGCGGGCCACTTGAAACCCGTGTACCACGCATACTACTCAAGGAGTCATCAAGTATTTAATGCTTGAGTGGTGCTTTTGTACTTTGAACTCGATTTGCCAAGCGTGTTCCTACACCACATTCAATTGAATGCACAATGCATGCGGTGTGTGTGTGTGTGTGTGTGTGTGTGTGTGTGTGTGTGTGTGTGTGTGTGTGTGTGTGTGTGTGTGTCTGTGTGTGTGTGTGTGTGAA
>OOFB01037013.1:48924-60191 GCA_900323305.1 Trachyrincus murrayi
GCCGTCCTGCCCCGCCTCCCCCCCCTCCGGTCCCGGCGGCGACGACACCACGGAGACGGTGGACGGCGACGTGGGGCTCAGCCCGGCCGGCACCAGGTACACCACCTTCTCCCTGCCGCCCTCGGCGCCCCTCACCTTGTCCCGCCGCAGCGCCGAGCTGAGCTGCAGCGAGAGGCTGCGGCGCCCACCCCCCCTCGCCACCTGCGAGCGGCTGCGGCCGGTGCTCCAGCGCCGCAGGCCGCGGAACATCCAGTAGTACAGGAAGAGCATGACGGGGCAAGGCACGAAGAAGGAGCACACGGAGGAGTACACCACAAAGCGGTCGTCCTCCAGCTTACACACGCTGGGGTCGCGGCCCGGCACCCGGTTGAGGCCGAAGATGACGGGGCTCGCCACCACCAGCGACAGCACCCAGGTGGCGGTGATGAGGGCCAGCTGGCGCACGCTGAACTGGTTCCTGTTGTACTTGAGGGGGACCACCACGGCGATGTATCTGTGGGGGACGGACGGACGGACGGACAACGGGAAAAAAACGTGACACGGTTCAGTGTTTCTAAATCTCATTCTAAAATCAGATAGATATTTCATGTTGATGGAGTCAAACGCTGGTTACCGCACACTCCTCACAGGTGCATTTGACCCCCAAATCACCCCTCAATTAGCCAAATAGCGGCCAAACAGCATTAGGTGGCGTGGCGCGTGCATTCGTCCACTCCATTACTATACACGCAGGTGCTGTAATTTGCTGTCTTTATTGTCGACGTTTTATTAGCGCGCTTACAGCCCAATCACCCCCGACGGCTGAGACTTGATTATGCCACCCAATAATATCCTGGTCACCTTCTTGCAGGCTCTGAGGATTGCGATTATTATTATGATTGAAGAGGACGCGTCTTTCCAAATGACAGCCTGGCTTTTACAAATGATTCGATGGAAAATACATGTGGGAATTATAATATCCTCCTCTCAGATTTGAGAGGAATATATTTTATCGACATGGGGGTGTTGGCGGTGGGTCGTTAAACTGATTTGCAATAAAAAAGAAAATGTGTCAGTGTCGGGTTTGCAAAAATGATTTGGTAGTAGGTGTATTTTTCATTGTTTTCAATGAAAATAAATGGAAAGAAACAGATTCCTTGCCATGAAGGCAAGGAATCAATTCAAATCGCTCATTGCGAGGATCGGTCTTACCTGTCCACGCTGATGGCACACAGGTTGAGGATAGAGGCAGTGCACAGCATGACATCCATGGTCATCAGGGCGTCACATATGTAGGTGCTCAGCGTCCACATGCCACCCAAGAACTAAACATATTAATTGCACACACGGCAGTTAGCGCAGAACAACACCGGAGTGAAATGATAAGAGTTGATTTTGTCATTGTTGGGGGACACACAAAGTGTCCTTCTGTACGTTTTGTATTTTCACGGGTATTTTTATTTTGTACACAGTACTTTCTGTCTTGAGCAGAACCATTGTGACAGTAACAATTTCCCTCTGGAATAATACATTACTCTGAATCTGAAAGGTTTTCGTTTTCGAGTATTAATCTGAGTTATTGGTTCAATTTAGAAGCGGCTTTGTTGAGCTGTATCTGTACCTTGAGATATAAGTACACTAATAAAATAGAACAAGAAATCTAATAACCTTGTCTTTCTGGTGCCTATCGATTTTCTGCACACTGTCTTGTTTGTTTGTTTTTTATAAACTTGGTTGTGAAGCACTTGAATTTTGTTGTTGCGACTCTCAGTCAGACTAAGTGTTTGCTCGGTGTAATTGGTAGGGACAACTCAGTCATGTTTGTGTCCATAGCCCTACCATCCCTATCCCCAAAGGGAAAATCTGTCTGCCACAGAAACACAGAAACACACAAGACTAAGCACCCAACAAACATACACGGTTAACAAGACAGTCCAGACTTCACAGGAGTCTCATCATTAAACACCACGACATGCGTAGTAGTCAGCGGTTTTGAGCAATTTAGCAATTGAATAGCCAAAGGGATGAAGGAAAAACCTAGGGCTGGGCGATATGGAAACATGTATTATCACCATAATCATAGGGAATGTTTCACCATATCGATAAATATCACGAGATGCTTATGAATTTAAAATAGCATTCTAAACAGTCTAACTGAGGGTATGGTACCATAAGGTATTGTATCAGACTAAAACTAGATTTCCTTTGTCTCTGAGGTTTCAAACCTCGTATTTTGATCATTTTTAGGGCGTATCTTCTCATCGTAATTCATTGAAACTATGAAATCACGTTACGTCGATTCATGACTATACAATACCATTCAAAGACGATAAATGATAATATTGAATTGAAACAACACTCCCACCACCACCACCTTCACCGCCAGCGTACCTCGGTGTAGACGTACAGCGGCAGCACCAGCACGGCCAGCAGGAGGTCGGCCACGGCCAGGCTGATGATGAAGTAGTTGGTGGCGGTTTTGAGCGAGCGCTCGGTGAGCACGCTGAGGCACACCAGCACGTTGCCCAGGATGATGATCAGGATGAGGGGGACGCCGAGGACCAGGGCCAGGTAGTTGTAGCTCCTCGCCGCCGGCTCCTCGGACGCACTGCCGGCAGTCACGTTTTCCATGATGGAGGCCCCGAACAGAAGCTCTTGCGGGCTAACATCTAGACGAGGCGAGTTTATAGTTCACGGAGCACCCTTCAAACACCGAGGCAACTCGGAGGGCTTTACATATAATGTGCAGGAGTCACGTTTTAAAAGGCATTCAAAGGACAATCGATAAAAGACAATCATTTAAAAGACAAATGTAATCTAGGAGGGAGTGTGAGTGTCTTCAAGCGTGTCTTATTTTGGATTAGTTTGGCCAGTAAAGTGGGTCAAAACGTGTGAAGCCTTACAGTATCTGACAATGACCAATCAGAATCACTTCACGGGCATACTGTCCGATCACATGTGTATTATGGCAGGTTATTACAATTATTTACAAAATTCTAGGCCAAGCAGACAGACAGCAGCTAATTGGTGTATTCTATGTATATGATTCGTCAGACCTTTCCATACAATAAGCTCTTATAATACACGTTCCATTTCTTGTCGAAGACTACAGTACAGCTATTGAATTATATACATAAACTGACATTAACTGGTCATTATCAGATTATATACATGTTTTGCACATTTTTGACCTCTGCGGCTTGCCGTAGAGTCGATTGCGTGTGGGTTGATCTCACCTTGCTGACGAGTGGCCATGGCAGCAGTAGACCGTCCCCGGAGCCTCGACCTCGGCCCGACCTCGGAGTAAACTTTCGCCCGCCGGCCACGCCCCCACCACCTCTGCACCCATGGCGGCCGCGCCCTGAGCTGTCGATGTGTTGTCGGTCTCGGGAGAGCAACGCGTCTCCCACGCGGATAATGTATCTGCCAATAAACAGTTAACGTTTCGCAAGTAAATCACAATTATGGCAGTGAACTCCTGCCGTTCTGCCTCCCACACCATTTCACAGTTTCCTCTCGAGCGGTTCCTACAACCGTCCTTTATTCAGTCATTAGTGCAGAGGAGGAGAAAATGGACCAGGATCAGAGTGACTCGGAGGGGGGGATGCTAGTTTAGAACAAACTATACTGGGGTGGTTTAAACGATTGGCAGCCTGTTTCTGTTGGCGCCAATGCACACCTGAAAACCCACTGAGACCCCATTTACATTAACATGCGTTTTGGCCAATTGGATATGAATCGGATATCACCAAAAAGCATACAACACATTTCATTGACACCTGGCATTAGAATGCGTCCCCGGTGTCCAGATTGATATCAGATATTGCTCTCGCGGGATTATAGATTAATAGAATGGTAATCTTGTGCGTCATAAAGATTATCTGATTATGGCAGACCCTAGCAAAATGGCTTTATTGTTTTGTGTTAAAACGCATGTTAATGCCAGGTGTAAAAAACAGGGTCTGACTGATCTGTCCATTTCACCAAGCGGTGAAGTGTAAAGTAGCGGGGCGGGGGGGGGAGTTCTGAAGATCATCTAGTGTATTTAACCTGGCTTTAATAGTCTTGTACTTGACCGGTTGTGATGTTTTGACGGCGACCAGGCCTTGTCCTCCATTATTGCAGTTAACAAAGTGAAACATTTGGCTTTGAATGTCGGCTGAGTTGCTTGGTGAAGTGTAACCTCAGAGAGTGTTGGATGGCAGCACTGTGCTCTCGCTCTCTCTCCTCCTCTCTCTCTCTCTCCCTCTCTCTCTCTCTCCCCCCCCCCTCCTGTGTTTCTGTCTTTGTAATTCTCCCAGCTCCTCAACAGATAGGGTTGCCATGACACCGACGAGAGCTTGCGTAACATAAACATGTAAGCTCCTTTGTGTTATTTAGTGTATATAAATATATATATATATATATATGAAGCATCAATGTTTTCATATTGTACGTGTGTAGTGCATCATGCATTCACGTGAGTATTAACTATTTGAATAGGCTCAACGTGAAATGACCACTGGTTTTTGCATCAAGTCTCATTTCCTATGAGAGTGAGTCAACACAGGAAAGTATCATGCAGAAAAGTCAAAGCAAGGTTATCCCCGTTACAGTTCCCGTTTATCGTTCATCATATACAGTAGGCATCACAGTTCATTTGTACAATGGCAGCTCATTGACGGTGTTATTCTCATTCATAGTTGCTATTCTCATTCATAGTCCTCATTCATATAATTCTACCACAGGCCACCCATTGGCATAATTTTGATTTTTAAATCATACATTTGGTCCCTTCTCCTTTTACTAGTGTTACACTTAATTCTTATTCCAGAATAGATACATAACAAGACGATTGCTCTTGGTTTACCAAGCATGTGATTAAAACACAAATAATAATTAATCATAATAATACAAAAGAAAAATGAATACAAAATGAAAGCAATGTTTACGGAGGTTGTGAACTGTTGCCAAATGTGTGGTTTTGGCTTTGGTACGATGGTGCAGGTTTATGGCAAAAGCACATTCAGTAATCAGAAATAAATTATTTGTCAGTCACTGCTGACCCCCCCCCCCCAACTGTCACACCAAATCAACGGTCACGCTGGAGTCAATAACAGCAAGCTAACAACACAGGGAACATGCGCTCCTGTAATCTAGGTGCTGTTATTCACGTTGTGTTTGTGCTTTTCCGATTCTTTCCTTCTGTTTTTAGCCGTGTTGTGCTTGTTTTGTATTGCACTACGTCTGTATTGTTACTTATTGTCATGTGCTCTTTTTCAACACAGTAATTCAGTTTTTTTAGTAGCTTTGGCATTTCAAAGTCAAAATGTGAAGGTAGGAGGATGAGGAAGTGACTGATAAGAAGATTTTAGGAGCTGTCATCTGTGACATCGAGTTAATTTCAGTTACCTCTCTCTCCTCACCGTAAATAGTTTTTTTTAGCACTTTAATAAAAGTGTTTATTGCAGTCCACTGCTGTATCTGTCTGTGTATTTTCAGCATTATGTAAAATTATATAGCATTTTTTAAGACTACTATAAAACTGGATAATTTTTTGTGTTCACTCCGCAATTTTACATCATGATGATGAAAACATACTTTTACTTCAGACACTACTTTCGATCAATCCATTTTATTAACTTTTTACTATTTGCTTTGAATGTTTACTGGAGGAGTATTTCACTACTTTTCATTTCCAACCCATCTTACCATATGAGAACCACGTCAACGCTGTAATAACACAATGAGCATTGATTGACAAGCTACTGCAACACGTTACCCCTTTCATGCTAATCAGGAGATGGTAGTGGTGTAGGCCCAAAGAGATGGAAATCATCTCTAGACTAGTACTGTACATTTATACAGTAAATGAAAAAAGTCCTTGTTTGGCAGGTTTTCTAACGAGATGCTAAGTGGATGTGCATGCATATAAAATAGTCTATACTCGTTTGTAGCAGATTTCAGCTCTCTTAGCTCTCTTGAAAAAGCCTCTTCAGAGTATTTTGAGCCATATGCTAAAAAGGGACGAGTTGAATAATTTACTTAAGGCTTTGCCTTTTTTCTCTGGCCAGTCCTCTGTTTAAAAAAAATATATAAGTTAATTAATAAACACACTACGACTGGCACACTACGACATCTATAAAAATGTCTGCTTTGACAAATATTTCTGCATAGTCCAGTATGGAAATGAGGTCATTTGTGCCAAATATTTATACCTAACATTTCTTCACAGATGTCATGCAATTAGCTACAGTTTTTTATTTATTTACTCTTTTTCCAGATAAATACCCAGTGTTTTCTTTCTCTTCTGTATACTAAATATGAGATCTAATTTGACCAATGTGACAGTTGTGGAAGATAAAGGACTTCCACTCCACATCATTCTCTAATAACGTCCATATATCTGCAGCGGTTCCTACCCAGCTAGCCTAATGGTGTGGCTGCCACGATCCCAACCGCCAATCAAATGAGACACTGTCTTTGTTCCTCAACATTCAAAGTTATGTCCCGCCCCTCAGCTGGTTATTATTAGTGCAGCGGCTGCTGTGAGGATTTCAGTATCTCCCTTCCATATAAACCTCTGCTTGGTTGTGAGACAGGGACAAGATCATGTTTCGTACCACAGTTTTATCTCCCGTTCCCCATCTCATGTCATACTAATTGGGGTCAAAAATGTATTAAAAAAAACGCTAATCGATGCAAATTTTCTTCCCGTTGATAATGTGGAATGTATAATAGATATTTTCATTTTATCACAGTTTATTCTATTAGATTTGTGTTGTACATGGAGGTACATACACTGCTGATATTCCATCACCCAGGCAGGGTAGGTAGGCACACGCCATGTGTGTGTGTGTGGAAAACGAGCCGCGTTATCCCTGACGAATCGTTTTCCCCCGAGACACGTTCACGGGCCTTCTGCCCTTGAGACGCGGGCGCAGATGCTTCTCGAGGAACAGGTGTCCTCACAAACAGGTGTTCTCACAAAGAGGTGTCCTTGTTTACCTAAGGACACGCACACGTGCTCTTTTTCAGTGTGCATCCTCATGCGTTCTCTCAGGCAGATAATATGTGGCACCTCAGTTCACACGTGCGCGTGGGAGGGGGTCTATCAGCGGCGGGATCAAAGATTTCGCCACGTGGTATAGAGACACAACAGCATCAACAACAACAACAACAACAGCAACAACAACAGAGTGGTGCTGGTGGTGTCAGCAGGAGACAAAACAAGAGGGGGTCAGGTTATGTGTGTTTGGCGAGCGTGTGTGTGTGTGTGTGTGTGTGTGTGTGCGTAATGGAAATCAAGTAAATTTGTTAGGCTGCATCCGGCTCTGAACCTCAGCCACGCTGGCTTATTCTAATGTTACGGTGATTGATGCGTGCTCCCCTAGACCGGGCCTCCATCACGACGGGGGGGGATGCGGACGGAATCTAAGCCGTCTGATTGGACGAGGAGGGTCGAACCTGCTGACGACAACGACACGGTGCTTGATAGGCCCGTAACAAAATGGCAGCGTCACAGATGCACGCTTTTATGGAGGGCAGGCTAACTGTAGCTATTTTGTCAGGGCCCGCCGAAATGTCACAACATTAATAAATCCATTCACCGCATTTAATCACATTTAATCGGGGTGTGCGCCCATAACGACGTACACACATTCCCTCCACACAAACAGCAGCTGTTCTGGCACTCCTCTTCGCTCACAGGAGTGTGGTTTGATGCCTGCCATGTTTTCAAAACTTGCCAAACAGGTGAGTCAACGACAACGTCAAGGCTAGGTTATTCAGACCTACGTAATACACTTCAAAGCTTGGTTTTCTCTGGATACTTTTTTGTGACCGGAATGCTGCAGTCGGCCTATTTACGCATGTATCGTATTCTTTAGTTGTTATTTGACGCCATTCCCCGCTGATGTCAGGACAGCAGAGTCGCTGCCCATCTTTCGCCGCAGGCTGAAAACCCACCTCTTCAGGAAACACTACCCTGACCCTTCCTCTTAGCCTTGCCTATTTGTCGTCAATTATGTGTCTGAGCTCTTGTTTATTGGCTCTTGTTTATTCTATGCACTTATTTGTCTTAGCTCTTGTTTATTTGGTTCACTTATTTGTCTTAGCTATTGTTTATTTTGATTCTCTTATTTGTCTCATTTGTTTAAGATAAAGTAGGTTGCTAACTTATTGCACTCTTACCTTAACACTAGTTATGCTCTTAGTTGCTTGTTTAGGAAGGAAATGCACTTACGATTTCTGGTGACTAGTAGTTTTCTTGCCTACCTATGTTGAATGCACTTATTGGAAGTCGCTTTGGATAAAAGCGTCTGCTAAATGACTGTAATGTAATGTAATGTAATTATCTTTGCTAACCCATGGCTCCACTTTGAGGCCATTGTAAAACAAAATCAATTGCCGTAATGTGTTTCGCCAGAGGTGGTGCTATCCCTGAGGTTTAAATTCACCATTTGGTGACTCTTTAAAGTTTGTTACCAGCAACTTTGTCAATAAAGACAAAGCCAAGAAGTGTATAAAAGAGGTGGCACATACCCAAGTAGCATTTGTCTCCCACAGGCAAAGTGTGTCAACATTATTACTAAGCTAAAACACATGCTGTTGTGGATTGTCCTCACTTAGATCACCTGCCAGTTTATTCTAGTATCTATTCATTGTAAGTACCATGTCTTGCATTTATGCTAAGCATGCTCTTGTATTTTATGTCTTATGTGTCTGACGATTTAGAAATGCATGAAAAAAAGAGCATTTATTATTGTATCGACGGATACCAGCCTTGTGGATTGTCCGCCACAAACTCAAAGAATGTTTTATCTGGCAATCAAATGGACGACCGGGGAACCACACAATACTGCAATCGGGGCCTTGGGAGACCTGAGATAGGAATCAAATCGCTAATCGCTAGGTGGTAAATGCTGCTGTCCCAACACAGCCATTAGAGGAGATGTTGTGTAGCCAGAAAGGCTGATGAACCACATAAGTGTGTGAGAGACGTTTTCGATCCATTAGTTGATAGAAGGGGAGGCGAGGCCAAATGAAGCCTTGCCTCGTGAGCGAGGAGCCGACAACTGGGCTGAGATTCAAGGTACCCGAGAGCTGTTGCACAGCATCAGCCCAAACACTTCCACGCTACCGACCTAGGTGTAAATTGGATTGGCTTGTACATCTAAGTCATCTGTTCTGCCGTTGTGTGTGTCTATGTACTGGATGAGATGTGTTCAGAGCAGGAACATCTCACCTGAGTTATGGCTGGTTTCTGTTGTGGGACTCGATATCGTTGCCAAGTCAACAGTAAAAAAATTAGATTCATCAGCATGGGTTTCACAACAGCCAATAAATGGAAGGATGAACACCCATCATTATGGCTTCTCTCTGTATATTCCCTTTGTGTAGTTTTGTGTATTGCACATATATTTATTTTGTGTATATTATTCTGTGTATTAGTGGTGTTTTTCTCTTCCTTTGCTTTTTGCTTTTTAACAATGACACAGAGCATTTAAAATGGGCACTGCAGTCCAAATTCACAATTTCTTTCATATCTGGCATCCCGGGGTACTCTGAGAATAGTAAACACACAGACCAAAACAAAACCAGACGTTCTGGACCGGCATGGACATTTCAATGGAGAACATACTGGCTGTAGCATTGTTGTCGGAGAAGCCAGTATTTCCTTAATCTCTGACGACCTATCGTGGTCATTTTATGATTTAGTGCAGTAAATGCTTTGCATATAGCACCTTTAAAGAGAAACCTTAACTTATTTTCTAACATAAGAGAGTACCGCTTCATCTGTATCGCTTCGTCGTCGGTCCGGGAATTCATCCTTCGACCGCCATCTTCGACCGTGTAAAGTCAACAACACGTGCATTGTTCAGAAGAAGCTGCGTGAAGGGAGACACCGGCGCTCCTGCCATTCGCTGTCAGCCTCTGAGGCTCGTCTTCTATCGGATGATGGTGCGGAGGGGGGGAGGGGTAACGGCGTAACCATGGGTGTCCATTGTGTGCCTCCGACACTTCACCGTGAGCCTCAGATCTCCGTGGCCTTCCTGCTACGCGATGATTCTGACCCCATGCCCCGCACCCCTCCCCTGGGCTTTTTTATTTTCTATTTCTTGCACAATTCCCTTTCTTCTGTTTTCCTTTCTTCTTTACTTTCTTTCGGTGAATCTATTTTTCCTCCTCCAACCGTGAAAGAAACTCATGCACACGTGCACATGCAGGCACATACACACTTCCACACGTGCATGTACACACACACACACACACACACACACACACGCTCAAAGCCTTATCTGTATACCCAACCAGTGATTTCTGCACTCTTTGTAGCTAGCTCCCCTACTGTGCACTGCTGGCTTCGACACGCACACACACACACACACACACACACACCCTGTTGCATATTCAACAGAAACCCCCCGATTTCCCTCATGATTCAACCCACACGCACTGAAGCGTACGCAAACCACACACACACACACACACACACACACACACACACACACACAAGCGCGCGCGTCTTTGACACCACAATCCATTACATCATGACCATCTTTTTCAGCGGCTGCCGCTGCCCTTCGGAGCTGTATGAGTGGTTTCATTAACGGCCACCACACTGTGTCTGGCTCTCTATTCCCACACTGATTACATCATTAGGATAACATCATTTAATTTCCCATTTTTAAATTCAGTCGGCCAATTAGGTGTTTGACGGTGTTGATTGATATAGTTTGGTATTATCAGTTACCGAAAGGCTTCCCACGCTGCCGTCGCATCTCTCGCCTGTCCCTGCGTCTTCCCTTAAATCAAAAACGAGCAAGCAAACGAGGAATCACGCGGCCGCATGTCGTCGGCAATGCGTCTTAAGATTGAAAAAAACCCAACAGATGACGGTTGGTGCAACACGTAGCCCGTCCTCTCAATCAATCACTCGGCACATTCACAGAGGAAATATTTGACCTTGAATAATAACAAGCTCGTGCGCACACGTGCCTTTTAATTAACCAAGTGGTGGCCGCCAAAAGATAGTGTGTGTGTGTGTGTGGGTGGGCGTGTAAAAAGTTTGCGTGTTATCGGAGCCATTGTATTGATTGTAAAAAATAGGGAGGGTGCGATGGGGGTGGCAGGTTCTCATTAACAAAAGATCTGCTACAAAGGCAGGTTGATGAGTAAAGATAGGGTTTTAGAGCGCGGGAGCTAGCGCTAATTTAGACGCGGAGCAATGAATAGCCTCGTGGTTAGTGCAGGAACGTCATGGGAAATGCTGTGTGTGTGTGTGCGTGTGTGTGTGTGCGTGTGTG
>OOFB01037019.1:397-20714 GCA_900323305.1 Trachyrincus murrayi
AAAGGGAAAAGAGGAGAGGACCTAGAACCGAGCCTTGCGGAACCCCAGTAGTGAGCCTGCGTGGTTCTGACACAGACCCTCTCAGCGTCACCTGGTAGGAGCGATCTGTTAGGTAAGATGCAAACATGGAGAGTGCAGAGCCTGAAACACCCATCCCCTCAAGGGTGGAGAGGAGTATCTGGTGGTTCACCGTGTCAAACGCTGCAGACAGAGGAGAGAGAGTTCGCTCTAGCAGCATGGAGCGACTCTGTCACTGCCAGGAGGTTAGTCTCGGTCGAGTGACCCACTTTGAACCCAGACTGGTGGGGATCCAAGAGGTTGTTCTGGTGGAGGTACAAGGACAGTTGATTGAGTCTATCAAGTCAATGCACAGCAGCAAAGTTCCAGGACCTGATGGGTTTTTTAAAGAAAATCCATTCCAGGTTAACCCCCTAATAAGGGGAAAGACCGCTTCCTGTAGTTCATTTAGGCCCCTGTCCCTCCTTAATGTGGATGTAAAGGTAATAGCGAGACTCCTAGAAATATTCTTACCAGAGATCATATCAGAGGTACAAACCGGCTTCATGAAAGAAAGATACTTGTTTTTTAATATTCAAACACTAACATTTCTCCAATTCCCCTGAATTGGTAATCTCTCGACGCAGAGAATGTGTTTGACCATATTGAATGGGAGTATCTATTTGCGGTTCTTACAAAATTTGGCTTCTGGGACAAATTCAGCTCATGGGTCCGTCTCTTATATACATCTCCTCAAGCTAGTGTCTGCACCAATGACACTGATTATTTTGCTCTGGAACGTGGGACACGCCAAAGTTGTCCCCATTGTCCCCCTGCTCTTTGCCGTTGCCATTGAGCCCCTACCAGTAGCGTTATGGATATCTCCCTGTTTTCGGGGTATAACCCAAGAAGGACAGGAACACAGGCTTGTTTGTTATACGCGGATGATTTATGACTTTATGTAACCAACCCTGCAGCCTGTTTACCTTCTATCCTATCTATTTTGGAGAATTTTGGCTCCTTCTTGGCAGGTGTTTGGATGAACCACCTGTCTATCACAGTCTATCGTAGGCTAACTTCAACCAATCAGATCAACAAACCATATAACGTAGTAGAGAGAAAACATATTTTCCATCGAGAAAATCCTCCAGTAATGTTCTTTGCTCTTCTTTCAATGAATAAATACTCCAGTTCAGATAAAACAGATGCTATAGCGGAATCTACGCTAACCTCTTTAGGAGCCACCATTGTTGTTTTCGAACAGTCGCTTCTCACTGTCGTCACACCTAAACCACGCCAGTAGTTCCTCATAGCATGCTGATTGGGCTGAACCACTGTTGGTTCGTCAACAAGTGGATAACTTGAAGCCTGGCAAGATGTGATCTCTCGACTCCAGCTGCCTCCAAGGTAAGCGTTACCCCCCAGCAGTGCTGGACTGGTAATCTGGCATACCGGGCATTTTCCCGGTGGGCCGACACCACCTTGGGGCCCATATAATTTAATATTTCATTTTTAGTAAAACATTTTTTTTTTTTAAACACCTCTCCTCTTGCGCCGTGTGCAGGCAGTCAGTAGGTCTGGCGCGTGGGGCAGGCAGGAGGACGCCGCTCGCTGTGGGAGTTCAGCTGTAGTGAGTTTCTGTGGTTATGTTGATGCTCTGAAACTTTCTCTGGATTGGCACTTTTCGAAGCGTGAGAAAGTGGTGCACTAATAGTATAAGTGACTCTCTAATGCATACACAGTATAGAATAATATTTTCTCAGATTCTTCTCTGATATTTAAATTGTTTGTTTGAGCTTATCTCTCACTCTTTCTCTCCGGATCTCTGGTTTAGGGTGTTCCTATAGCTTGTAAATATGTAAATAATTTGTTTGGTCTTGTAAATATTTAAATTGTTTGATCTTCTCCCTGCCATTGTAGATTTCTTTTTACTTTTTTACTTAAAATATACGATTTCCCTGTAGTGAGTTTGATTATTTGGCTAAAGATTTCTCTATCTACCTTTTATGGCTTATGGTGATCTCTCCCTCGCTTGACACAACCACTAAGCTTAATGCAAATGCATACGCTATTTGGAATTGTTTTTGTAGCTAGCATAGTTACCTAATGCAGTCACAACTTCGGTTGACTTCTAATGTTAACTAGCTAACGTTATTTTGTGAGTGACCTAGGTCAATATCGTATCATCATGATTCATCATAATCATTAAAATGACCAGGGAGTCAGTCAAGAGTGAGTACACTGGTCCACTTGCACTGGTACACTTGTCCACGGCACTTAGGACTACTACTCAGCTTTGTAGTGGTTTGGGGGAATAGTACAGTAGGTACGCATATTCAAGGGGACCGGTGGGTACTGGTGGGTGGTGTCCGACCGATTGTGGTGGGCCGTCTGGGCCAAAAATGCCAGGGTAAATTTTTTGTCCCAGTCCAGCCCTGCCCCCCAGGCAACCCTTGGATGGTATACTGACCTTAATACCCCAGCAGAAATCATTTATTTCTCAGACCTATTCGTGCATTATGGCATTAGACAAACAACCAACAAATACTAAATCCGCTCGGGAGCGGGAATTGAGTGTTGAGTTTACAGTGGAGTGGTGGGATGAGGCTATCCAGAATATGTTCCACTACATCATGTGCTCGTCTTGGACTTATACAATAGATAGATACAATACATAGTGCATTTTTCCAAATCCAGACTGTCTCAATTGTATCCGAATGTACAAGATGAATGTTACGTCATGTTTCCCCATGTGACCTTAGTCACATGTTTTATCAGTGCTCTAAACTACAAAATTACTGGGGTTGTGTCTTTATCTGAGGTGCTTGAGATTGACATGCAGCATGAGAAAAAAGCTTGAGAAAATTAAGTATTCTCTTAGGGGTTCCAATGATAAATTTGGTAAAAATAGCAAGCATTCATTCATAATACATCAATATCTTGCAGAGGCTCCCCTCTGATGAGATGCTTTTAAGGTTTTACAGTCCAAGCAGCCATTTCTTTAAAGCTTTTTAGTCCATGGAAGTTTCAAATTTTCTTTTTGTTTTGTTGGTTTGTCTTTTATTTTATGGTTATTGTTTTTTAATTTTTTAATTTGAATGTATCTATACTCTGCTGCTGTCCATGTGTGCGTGGTTCTTTAGTTTTCGAAAAGACCATGTTGTGGGGAGGGATGGGTAGGATGGAAAGTGGGGGGGGGGGGCTGTGGTGTGGGTGGGTGCGTTGGGTTTTTGGGCTTATTGCACAATGTTTGTGCCCATGTTGCATACTCTTAAAATCTCAATAAAAAAAATATATATATATACGGTATATTTAAAAATAAAGATTACTTTTGAGAGAGAGCAACTCGCGCTGACAGACGGACAATGCGGGCGACTCATTGGCAATGATTGGTTTCTAAGTCGACTGCCAAGCAGGTAGATTTAAATGAAAACTGTTTAGAAACATATAGTAGTGTTGCTGTAGTGTCATAGCCTTTAGAATAATTGTTAGGCAATTTTTTTTCTTCTTTTTTTGCCACCCGCCAACTTGGCTGTGCTTTATTTTTTACGCGCCAAAATCAAAATTCACCCACAGTGAAACTGTGGATACCTATTTTTGTTCCAGGGATTCGTATTATTATTCTCAGCCTCTGATTGGTAAATTGTTTTGAAATTTGGCCAACATATATGTATCCCCGTTGAACAGATCTCCAAAACGTTTGGTACCACTTCGCCCACAGGGGTGCTATAATTTGCGGTCAAAGTTAAACGGCCGTTTGATAGCTTAATAGATGACGTCACAGTATTGATTTCAATAAGTGCTAAGCTAAGCGCTAACACTCAAAATCAAACAAAGGGCACCTACTCTTGAACCATGACTTGGATTTACTCTAAATCGCTTGGGAACACTTATCTCATTGCCCCCAAGTGATCCTGAGAAAATGAACTTGATTTGTCATAAAACGTTTGTGTAGCGTTGACAGATATGTGCGAGAAATGCACATCTGGACAATCGTTAGGACAAACTTCAACAATCTGCTACTCAGAAACCATAAGCCCAAAATGACACCAAATTTGCTAGACATGCTTTATAGATGTGCCTGACAAAAGTGACCATTTTGAATTTTGATTAAATAAAAAATGTCTGGTTATGCGGTAATCAAATATTTAAATGAGCAACACTTTTCTATAAATCAAGTCAATTTCAGAAGGCCCCAGGCCCTTGAAGGTAGGGTAGGCACATAGAGGACACCCCCCTTAAGAAGTGTGCCAAGTTTGATGTCGATAGCTTAATAAATGATGTCATGGTGTCAATTTCAATAAATGCTAAGCTAAGTAAGTACCAATGCTCAAAATCGCTTGGGGACAATTATCTCATCGCCCGAGTCACATGCCCCTGCAAAATGCTGGCTTCATGAGCCTAATCTTAGATCTGCCAAGTCACACCTTTTAGCAGTCATTTTAGCAATTTCAACACACTGTCAAACTTGGGAACACATGTTTAAAAAACAGATTGGTTCTTAGATAAAAAATAAAGTACAAAAAAACAGGTGTGAATTAGATCAAATGTAAAGTCAAGCTGCTGTGGCTACAAGCACTTTTAAAAGCATGGTCAAAAACACCAATCTGATATGACTAGTGTAGTGAACTATAATAATGATAATATGGTGAATAATAATAATAATAAGTTGAAACTTCAAGACACGATTCTCATTGGCTGTCAACATTGTCACTCAGAAATGTAGACATAGCTCCGGCACAACACAAGTGAATCAGGTTTATTCTTACATTTACATCCATGGGTTTAATCAGTCCGCTGGTACATCTTCACCACAGGTCTGTTATTCTAGAAGTATTGTTCCGGGTGTTCGGTGTGTGGTTGGTTGTGCTTGCATGTCAATCAAGACTTCTGTGGTTGGTCGTGCTTGAATGTCAAAATGCTGGAATTTACGCGAGGCAAGTATATTTTTACATGCAGCTCCCCTTTCCCTTAAAAAAATAGGCAAATGCTATTACAATCCACATTAATGTTTTTAAATAATTTATTCCATGCTCAGTTTGATGTGTTTGATTTGGAAGGTTTTCTATGAGCCGTTAAGAGATGCATGTCAACCCCACTGGCAGCTAATATGCCTACTTTAATGAATATTCTTAAAAAGTGCCACAAACATAAAATACTGGCTGTTTAATCATTTCTGTTCGCGATTTACTTTTCGTTGCATTCTTTGCAGAAAACCCAGCTTACAGCGCAGATTCACAGCTATAAATTCAATTGTTGCTTGCAGTGGAGGGAGCGGAGATTTACATTTACATTTACGTACGGAGAATTTTGACGCGTTGCGTCGCGGCGATGTCTCGCAGAAGATACATGAAAAGTATAATTTGCTCAGAGTCCGGATACAGTTGTGGTTCGGTCCGGATCCGGACCGGAGTCCGGGGTTTGAGGACCCCTGCCATAGACTAACCGTACCATTTTTTTATTTGACAGGGTTTCTATGAGCTGATCAGATGCATGTCAACCCACTGTGTGAATAGCCCAATCTTAAAAAGTGATCATGGGAGCTTGTGCTGTTTTACTGCAAGCTCGCACTCCCTACACCATGAGCTTGCGATCCCGCTGAAGGATTGAAGTGCCTAAAAAGTGACAAAATAGTCTGAAACAGTGGTGGTAATTTCCCCAGCACACTCTTCTAGAAACTTGGAATTGGAACAAAATAATAATGTTATGAACCATTTTCAGAGAAATTAACTTGACGGTTCTGTTCCAGTGATCCATATGATTTCGTTTTTGTTTACATTTTCGTTCCTGGTAAAATATATTTTGCTTCCGGTTTTCGTTTTTCTTCCTTGAACCTGTTCGAAGCCCTGATTTTAATAGCCTAAACCTGCACTATGTAACTTTTCTACTGCAGCTATTTACTCCATTAAAAAATATCTGAACTAGAAAGTTTCTCAAGAATAAAATGCACCCATCCACCAGTCATTCCACCCAGGGATTTTTTTCTCTATAAATCGTTTTGTTCTGGTCCACTTAATCTCTGTCAAAAAATGGTTGTGTATCTCTGTGATTGATGACTTACAACATACATAAATGTTTCATTCCCCTAGGTGGGTATTGTTGGACGCACAGGGGCAGGGAAATCGTCTTTGACTCTTGGGCTGTTTCGAATCATTGAGGCAGCAGAAGGCCATATTTTCATTGATGGCATCGACATCGCTCAGTTAGGCCTGCATGAGCTGCGCTCAAGGATCACCATCATACCGCAGGTAGGGACACGCCTCAAATAGGTTGTACAAACAATGTCAGCGCCTTGATCCAATATATGCTATATGATTGATGATCCAAGCAGAAGTCTTTTCACAACCACTACCCTACCACACGCACATGCACATACACACATTCATCGATAACAGTTATGAGAGACTACCATGTTTCATGTCTCCAGGACCCAGTGCTCTTTTCAGGCTCTCTGAGGATGAATCTGGATCCCTTTGATGGATACTCGGATGAGGAGGTGTGGAGAGCTTTGGAACTGGCCCATCTCAAGAGCTTTGTGTCTGGTCTGCCTGACAAGCTGGACCATGAATGTTCTGAAGGAGGAGAGAATCTCAGGTACATGCAGTTTGTTAACATCAACCATTAACATACGGTACATACACGCGCTATAGCCAAGGGTATAGTGACTACAAAAAAAAATATATATTGTTAGTAATGAGCAGCTGGGCTCTGAACCCACCTGAATATATCAGAAGCTTTATCTACATTTTAACCTATCTGCAATGCAAACCTTGGTTTTTAGGATGATGACAACATCATTATTTTATAACTTTATAGGCAAACACAAAGGAATTAAAATAATTGTAGGATCAAATTATAAAACACATGCTTTTTACATCGGAGATTTGATGGGTAGGTTTGACGTACATTAATTATCACGGTTCACAAATGTCTGTACATGTATTTTATTAATTATTTTACTGTAACATTTCACAAAACCCGTGATTTGGTGCAATACAGTTTCAATACATCAACAGAATAAATGCCTGAAAGTGTCTATTCTATTCACATTTATTAGAATGGCAACCTGTACCAGTTTAGAATTAACCTTTTTAAATATTGCAAGTTAACAAAAAACACAACAAAACAATGCCTGACAAAGAGTGTCAATTCTATTCACATGTATTAAAATACCAACATGTAATAGTTTATAAAACCATTATACACTATAGACCTAGGCAGTCATGTGGTCACTACGAGACCCTCTTGGTTCTGGTTACTAAACGACTTTGGCTTACTCTATAAACAGAGCACACATAGACTCCTGCCTATTATTTCACCAAAAAACTTACACCACTCACCGATATGACTGCGTTTGTTGCTTTCTATGATCCAAAGTACTAGTAGTCCAGGCGGCTAAACAGATTATTTGCAAAAGTTTTAAAAATCCTACTGGTGCCGTGTGACGGCGGCGGCCTAATTACCCAGCAACCTTTTCGCTCAGTGCACTTGCTTGTACCAACCATAGATAGTACCAACATCTCCCGACTTTTTAAGAATAAATGTAAACTAATAAAGAAAGTGAAATTGCTTGAATATTGGTCTGTAAATTGATATTTTTTTATTTAATTTTATGTTATTATTTTATGTTTTATTCAACAAGAGGTACGGGATCTGCGCAAATAGGTTCCAGAACACAGGCAGTTTAAAACCAAGAGCTCCCGGATCCTGTTCGGGCATGATCCAGCACAAAACTGTCCATTAATAAGAGAATTGAAGCAGACATTTAAAAGAAACGCAAAAGTTACTTTCCCTAGTAACTAATTACTTTTATATGCAGTAATTGGTAAAGTAACTCAATTACTTTTGAAAGAAGTAACTAGTAACTAAGTAATTACTAGTTTTCAGTCACTTGCCCAACACTGATAACAATAGGTATTCACTCTGTGAATACCTAATAAAGATTACAATAACAATAGTGTGAATGCTGATGCAGCAACATTCACACTAATAAGAAAGCATAAGAATGCTGCCTAGCAGCACTCACCTAATAACTGTAGGTGTTAAATATGGAGGTCTTATGTGCATGCGTAAAGCAGCCACGGAACATAATTTATTTACCAAAATGGGCTACAAAATGCAAATGAAAGGGCCGGTGGCGGATGGGTGGGGGAGTTGTGGTTATGGGGAGTTTTTCCATCTGCTGAATGAACATAATATATATAATCTTACCCATTAATTTCCTATGGTGGTCATTTTAGACCAAGAACACGACAGGTTTGACTAAACCACAAAAAATTCAATGAAAGTGGTGATCAGCAATTTTATGTGTTCAAATGCCTAGTGTGGAGGAAAACATAAGGCAATCAGATGAAAAACACAATATTTATGATTTAGGAAAAGTTGTAAATCAGTCAGATTTGACCTGAACACTGGAGGAAGGAGACCCGCTCCCCAAAGTTTTTTCCTGTGGTTAATGTCTTTTGGATGTTTACCGGTGACCACATGGATGGTTTTTTTGTGCACAGAATGAATCATAGTGTTGATTTAGTATTCTAGAATCAGATATGCTCCTTCACAGTACCACAGTTTTACGCTGCCTATTGCGCTGGTGGTGTCAGTGTCCTTGTTTCGTCACACGGACATATGCAAACATGCAAATGTAGGATAGCCTTACGCTAACAGTAGCCAACTATCAGAAAATTGCTTCTTGTGCTGCTAAGCTCAGAAAAATGGCAAAAACAAGAGTCGACAGCCTGCTATTCAGTTTTAGGATGCAAACCCACAGTTTCCGAAAGAACCTAGCCTAGCTTCATTGACACCCAACTTTCTGGGTCACAGAAAGTGATTTTACCCACTTCATGGGGTCGCAATGGGCTTTTGAAGATATACTGATGATCCGCATGTACAGTATGTCCTTATATCAGGCGGCGGGTCAGTTTGTATCCAAAGTGAAATAAACTTTTAAATCTACAAAATATCCACGGCTGTCAATGTTTGGGTGAAGGCTGGTCTCTTCTCTGCCATCACAGCTGTTACCACAAACCTATTAATTTGTTTTCAAAGATCAAATTGATGTGCCTGCTTGCATCACTGATATATACTGTGTATGTAGTGAACAATTTACTCCAGACTGTTTTGAGAATTGATGCAGAAGTCTATGGGTTTTGCAGAACGATTTAATAGCTTCTAGGGGGAGTGCCATATTAGCATATTCATAGATCCTGGCATACTAAATGGGGGCGAATATGTTGAGTTACATGAAAGCCCTTTTAAGTCCCATAGGGATTTTTTTTTGTTTAAAAAAAATTGGTTTATTGAACTCTATGTTTTAAGGATTTCAACTACACCAGGAACAGTTCTTTAATAATTTCAAAAATACAACTACATTTGAAGTAGGCTATTTGATCATTTTTTTAAAGGGTAATCTAACAAATTAATAATATCCTGCACTGTACACTGTGCGTTCTGTCTGACCGGCTTGTGATCTACGTTCATCACAGTGTGAAACAGTAGCAGGTGGTGATAATTCCCCCAACCCACTTTTCTTGGCATAATCAGTGCGGCCAGGATAATAGACAAACTTCCCCTCATCCATATTGACTAATGTCTATCATTGAAGTGGAAATAAATCCTGTTTTGTAGTTATGATGCAACGCTCTTTTTACAAAACCGACCGCAGAAAATAATCGGAAAGGAAAGGAAAGGAAAACGTGACGGCCATTGAAACGTGATTGTTGCACAATTATATTTCCTTATTAATACCAAGCAGACCCCAATGAACTTGATTAACTGTAGGCCTACCATGTTTGATTTGACAGGGTTTCTTTGAGCCGATCAGATGCATGTCAACCCACTGGTGGTATGAATAGCCTAATCTTAAATAGTGCGCGTAGACCTAAAATTGACATGCAAATATAAAATAGTAGCCTACTATTTAACCTCTACACAATCACACAAGTCAATTCTAGTATTTTAAACTTACGATTAATATTAATCTAATATTTCGATTAATTTAGTTGTTTGACAGCCCTTGTATATACGTATATAGATATCAATAATAACTTATTGCTGCTTATTGAAACTTGCACATATATGGTCATACTTGATCCTTCTATCCTTCTGTCCATCTGTGGTATGTCTGTAGTCTTGGCCAGCGCCAGCTGGTATGCCTTGCCAGAGCTCTGCTAAGGAAGACTAAGATTCTGGTTCTGGATGAGGCGACTGCAGCCGTAGACCTTGAGACAGACAACTTGATCCAGTCCACCATCCGCTCTCAGTTTAACAACTGTACTGTCCTGACCATAGCTCATCGCCTCAACACCATTATGGACTATAAAAGGTAGCGTTAAAAACATCACACACACAATGTTGTCACATCCAGTTGTCACCATCTTATCAGTGTTGTTTTTGTTAGGGTCCTGGTGTTGGACAAGGGGAAGATTGCAGAATTTGACTCTCCCACAAACCTCATTGCTAAGAGAGGAATCTTCTACAAGATGGCCAAAGATTCTGGGCTGCTTTGAAGGACAATAACTGGAATCTCTAAATGCACCAAGATCCTACAGCTTCTTAACTTGGATAGTCATTGGGGGCCAATGACCATTTTCTTTGTTTAACCCGATACCTTGCTGTATAAAGAAAATGTAATATTCTCATTGAGCAGAAACGCAGAATAGCTAATGGTTTGTTCATGTGGCGTGGTTGACGGCAATGCAAATCTATTCAAATGGTGAGAAATTGAGCAGTCAAGGTAATGGTGGAAATACCCAGGTTCCCCAATATCAGATTTAAAACACCTTGTTGAAAAGATTTGATGTACAAATATTCATGAATATAAGGCAAGCATTTGCAATTTACTTGGATTTATTTAGCATTATTTTCTCTTGAACTCTGTAATCAGAGGTCATGATTCAATTGTATTTCTGCATGGTGATCTCACCATTTAATGAAAACGTGGTTATTTGCTGTTTTGAAACTGGTTTGGACTGAACTTGTATATACAAATATGTAGTTGTGTGAGTATATTTTAAAATGCTGTAAACATCTGAATATTTGTTTGTTTAGTAATTTTCCCCCGGCAATGATAAAAGCAACAAAAAAATGTGTGAAACGTGTATTCACTCAGTGGCTAGCAGAGGCCAAAACTGCTTTAACGTTACTCATGTACATACACACACACTTCATAACTTTGTCATTGAAAAAGCAAAAAATGCAGCTGAGCAGGCATTGCTTTATTTCATGTTCTGTATATCCCCGAACACGGTGCGAATTATGCCAACCCCTTGGATGTGATCATCACAGTGCACATTGCACATCACATCATCACATTGCATAATTGCAATGTAATCCAATTATGAGGCCATTACATGTAACTAACTATGTATTAGCATGCCTATTCTCCCATTTGCTTTGAATGGACTGAAATGAACGGACACGGATTGGGTAGTTACTAATCTCGGATCCAGCAGTCTTTGAAACCTTTTTTAACCTACTTTTTCTAATAACGTCTGTATCCGGATACAGGATGACAGGATGCTGTACAGTCGTGTTACACTTTACAGTGCTTATTCCCATTAATAAATATGTACTTACAATGCAATTATAAGGCCATTACATGTAAATAACTATGTATTAGCATGCCCAGGTTACCCAGCCAGGATTGAGCAAGTCCCAGCTTGTGTCCAGGTAGCACTACCTCATCCACGACTTGCCTCTCCTGATCCACAGCCACCTTTGAAGCAACTTCAGATGCCTATGTCACCATCTTTTTGGCCCTTCCTGGACGGGCTCGGTAGAATGTCATACACAGCCTGAACTCAAGAACTTGGTGCGGTGGGGTTCCACTTTCCAAAGCTCGGCCCATGACACCTTTCGCTCCACCGCTTGCTCCCATCTTGTCCAATGCTTGCCGCTCCTGGATCATGGCCTTCCTATTCTTCCCCTTCACCTTGTCGTAGCGTGGTTTTGTGCTACTACCATGGCCATCCCTTCCACAAGTCACCGTGCCCACCAGCATGCTGTGTCTCAGCCGAGACTTGGCGGCCTCTGCTGCCTTCCACTTCTGACCTGTTCTGACCTAGAGGCCGGCCTGGGAGACCTTAGGGTTGCTCAACTCTCGGTATTGCAAGACCTCCCTTGTACGGGTCACCATGAATTCTTCATTCAGGCTGCTGATGAGCTTCAGCATGTTCTGCCCGTACCCATCATCACACCCATCTTATCTTCTTTACATTGGCGTCCCATGAAGTTCAGGATCCATTTTAAGGTACTTGTTTTTACATATCGAGCCTTGCCTGGTCAGGCACCTGTGTACATCTCTGACCTGCATTTTTATATCGCCAGTAGGTCACTTAGTTCTTCTGACCAGGGCTTACTCATTGTCCCTCGTGCTCGACTGAAAACAAAAGGTGATTCTGCCTTGTGGTGGCTCCGATACTGTGGAACGTTCTTTCTATAGTCATACTTACTACTACTGAGCTGTTGGATGCTCACGCCAGGGTATGGAGAGGGACAGAGATGACGCAGGAACAGCTTTTAGAAGGTTTATTGTTCTTTATGGATCATATTCGCGATGCCGAGCGTCAAACTTGATTTCCAAAGCCACAGAATGATAACACTGTACACAATAGCGGAGGTTGTAGATAGCTGTACACAATAGCGGAGGTTGTTAGATCATGGAACATATTGATATGTGCAAACACATATCAATATATATGTAACGTCATTATGCTCACCACCCACAGCTGCGTCAATCCCGGGAATCAGCCACCCCGCCCCCCTTGTTTGCAGCCCGATACCAAGCCACGCCCCCTTCACTCCACACATACGATTTGCGATCTCTTTTTGACGCCTTTAAAAAGCAGCTGAAGACTAATTTATCCAAACTGACAAATGTCAGACATGTCTTGCCTTCGTACTGTCTAGTTTTTGTAATTTTGTGTTTTCAAGGTCTGCTGCTTATGTTTTATTGTTTGTTCTTTGTACTGTTTTATGGTCTCATTTTTTAACAATTTTACTCTTGTGAAGCACTTTGTGACCTTGCTTAAAGAATGTAAAATTATACCAAAATCGAGACCGGATGGAAAGTATGATATTTCCTGCTATTATAACAATATAGCCTCTCATGACGGGAGGAATTGTTAAAGCGGTTTGTTTACAATGCCTGCATACTGTTCTCATGGCTTTCAAGAACAAATCAGAGCATAGCGTAAAATGTAGCGAGAGAATGGACGTTATTATGAAATATCCTGCTATAACATAACACACTGGGAAACGTCCCATAGATACACAGCACTTACTTATCGAGCAGGGCGTAAAATATAGCAAGAGATTTGACATTATTGTGAAATGTCCTGCTATAACATAACACACTGGGAAATGTCCGGAAACGTCCTGTAGGTACACTGGACTTTAGTGTGAAATTTCCTGCTATAACATAACCAGGGGCACAAACTGTGAGGACTGTGATGTTATGGGGGCTGGTTTCTCCTCCTGTCCTATAGTGTGGGTGACCAGAAAAACACCAAAACCACAGGTTTTGTGAAAAAAGGAAAAGCCTGTTTAATTCTTCAACAAACTGTACAAGTGAACTCAAAATGCAAGGTAAGAATAAACGCCCTAGTTAATAACACAAAGGTTAACTATCATCAAAAGTTTCATTCTTGTCCTCTCTGTCTCCCCAAGCATGGCCTCGTTTACTTTTTCCAGGCCACCTGGATCCCAATCAGACTCTTCCTTCCTATCTGGCTGCTCCTGGGGATTGTAGTTGAACCATCTTGAATTGTGCCAATTCAATGCCATTGATTGTAGGGGGGCATGTTCTGTGACTAGGGGGAATTTCCGTTCCAGGAGGTAATAGTGGAGAGTCTCCAGAGACCATTTAATAGCCAAACATTCATTTTCATCTCATGGGGTGCCAACTTCCTGCTTATGTATAGCACAGAATGTTCCTCACTGTCGATTTGGGAGAGGACTGCGCCTAGCCTGCACCACCAACTCTTTTGGTGAAATCCGGAGCCCTTGTCCTAAAGACAAGGACAACCAAAGCTTCCATAAGCCATTTAAAAGGACTGACACATATTGTGAATTAAAACAGAAAAGACAGAATATGCCCTCGGCTGCCGCTCTGCACACTGCCAGCCTGTCTGTCTATTCTGTGACCGTGCAGAGCACAAGCCAGAACTTTTCCCAGATCACAATGTTGCTGAACGGCGTGAGAAATTTAAGAAAACAGGAAGATGCTTTGTGTGCCTGGGACCAAAGCATATAGTAAATAAGACAAGAGACAATCACTCTTCACACATTTGGCTCTGCTGCTCCTGTGACCACCAAACGCAACACTGTGAAGCTGGTTCTGCAGAACATTTGGGATAAAAGACAGAAAATCGAAATTAAAGCAATTGAAACACCCCAAGTATGCACTGCTATGATGAAAGTCCCTGGTGAACACATACAAGGTTAACTTAAAAGAAAGGGCCTGCAGTTAACAGACTTTCCAGAAGATGGCGCTTGCAGTATAAAACTTTCAGTGCTGGTTGCACTGGTAAGTTAATTTGTATGGTCAAGTGTTGAGTGTCGCTGAAGCAACATGCATGCACATCCGAATCGATGAAGACACCCTGATCTCAAACCAGCTGAAGGCCTTCTGAGAGATAGTCTTTGGGTGTCACAAGAGAAGAGGCTTGCGATCCAGAAGACGAAGAATCGCTGCTGAGGTTTGAAAAAACGACAAGACTCAAAGATGGACGATACAAGGTGGAGTTGCCATGGCGGCATGAGAAACCCGAGCTCCCAGATAACTACAGAATCGCCAAGAAAAGGTATGAAGGACTGAACAGAAAGCTAGAGACAGATGTAGTATTTTTCTATCGATACAATGAATGTTCTCAGCATCAGACGTAAAATACTACTTACCATGCTTACCATGCACCATGCTGTGCTCCGAGAGGACAAGATGACAACAAAACAGAGTGGTGTTTGATGCCTCGTCACATGAAAATGGCTGTCCTTCACTAAACAACTGTCTGCTGACCGGTCCAAACCTCAATCCAGATCTGTTCGGCATCCTGATCAGATTCAGACTACACAAGATTGCCTTTATGTCAGACATCAAGAAGGCGTTCCTGCAGATTTCTCTTGCATAGAAAGACAGAGATGCAGTGAGATTTCTGTGGCTCACTGCTCCACCGAAAGAAGATGCTGGATAGAAGCTGCGCATGCTGAGGATGACCAGGGCGATGTTCGGAGTGTCTTCAAGCCCGTTCCTACATTGGGAGCTACAGTGAGAAAGCATCTTCGGCAATAATGAAGAAGAACAGCCCCAGGTGGTACAAATTATGAAAGCACTGAAGGAGAGATGAAAAGAGACACCCATTGGACCCACAGATGAGCCAGAGGCCCATGAAACAGTGCTGAAGGTACTCGGCTTAGTGTGGAGAACAGAAACTGATGACTTTGTTTTCGATCGAAGACCTCTCCTAGACACACTGACGAAGACAGAGAACACAAAGACCCCATCGGCATCCTGACACCCTTCACCATAAGGGTTAAATGCCTTTTACAAGAGATGTGGGAAAGACGACTCGGCTGGGATGATGAACTACCACCTGATCTGAACAAAAATGGAAAGGGTGGTGCTCTAAACTCCCGCTGATTCACCAGATTACCATACCGCGGTGGTATGGAGCGAGAGAGGAGCAGAACGGTGACGCACCAAGACTCCATGTGTACCGTGATGCAAGCAAGAAGGTGTACAGTGCTGTGGCCTACTTACAGCGGAAAAAGGGGGAAGGAATAATGACTGCTAGTCTGGTTGCATCGAAGTCCAGAGTAGCCCCTCTGAAGAAAATGACGCTGCCACGCCTGGAGCTGATGGGAGCATTGATAGGAGCACGGCTCGGAAATAACTTGATGAAGCCACTGATTGTGCTGCACTGGATTCGCAGCTCAACACCCAAGTGGAAACAGTTTGTTGCAAACCGAGTGACCGAAATCCAGTCCTTGACAGACCCAATGTCATGGTCCCACTGTAAAGGTAAAGAAAATCCTGCTTATCTCACGACAAGAGGTCAAACTGTCGTGAGCCTGAGTCGTAGTCACCTGTGGTGGAACGGACCTACGTTCCTGACCTTATCTGAACCTGTGGAGGTATCTGACAAAGAATCAGTGGAGGAGAACATGGATGAAGAACTGAAAGAAGGTCAGCATGTTGCTATACAGCTCAGCAGTGAAGGAAATGAGGTGACACAACCGGTGCTGGACCTACAAAGATACAGTAAGCGGAAGTATTTCGGATAACTGCCTGGATAAAGAGGTTCTCAGACAACACATGCTCAAGCTCAAAGAGAAGAGGGGAGTTAACAGCAGAGGAGCTGTTTCAAGTGGAAAAGTACTGGATAAAGGCAATACAGACCTAGGGCTTCAATCAAGACGTCACCCTCCTGAAGGCAGGAAAAGGCCTGAACAAAGACTCAAAGCTCAGAGACCGTTCCTGGACGAAGATGGCCTGATGTGCGTTGAAGGCAGATTGCAACAGTCAGCTTCAGACAGCAACAGCCCTGGATCCTGCCTGCCAAAAACAGATACTGTGAGCTGTTGATTCAACACAACCATGAAAACCTGATGCACGCCGGTGCACACTTGTCAAGTCAGAGAAAGACATTGGATAATGCAAGGAAGACAGCTTGTGAAGAACGTTCTGTCAATGTGTGCAAAAGATTCAGGGCGAAGCCTGCACAACAGGTTACAGCTCCATTACCTCGTGACAGAATCACTGAGTCCCCTCCATTTGAAATCACAGCCGTGGATTTCACTGGGCCACTGTACGTCAAGACTGCCGGTGCGCTCAGTAAAGCCTACATTGTGCTATTCACCTGTGATGTGACCCGAGCGGTGCATCTGGAGCTCGTCTCCAGTCAGTCTACAGAGCATTTCCTGTTAGCTCTGACAAGATTCATCACGAGAAGAGGACTATATAAAGTCATCTATTCAGATCATGCAAAGACCTTCAAGCGAGCTGATCAGGACCTGAAAGAGCTGTGAAAGACCATCAAAGATCCACATCTCTTGGAATATTTCTCTAGAGGGGTTTAACCTGGCGATTCATCGCTGAAAGAGCATCCTGGTGGGGTGGCTTTTGGGAATGACTCGTCAGGTCCAGGTTGAAAAATCCCTAAGTTATCCTTTAATATTCAGCGCCAAGTCAATAGCATTATTTTTAACAAGACCAAAAAAGAAACATTTGAAATGTGGCTCCCGGGAGTTAGTTGGGGAGCTCTCCCCCTCGATACTCCCAGCTCCCCCTCGATACTCCCAGCTCCTGGCGAGATCGAAATGCATTCTGGGAGCCCCCAAAAAAACCCTCCTCCCCTTCGAGCTCCCGGGGAGGTTGAAATGCATTCTGTAAGTTCCCAAAAAGCTCCCCCTCCCCATATATACATATCTACAACTGTACTCTCCCTCGATACTCCCTGCTCCCCTTCGAGCTCCCGGCGAGATCAAAATGCATTTTTGGAGCTCCGCAAAAAGCTCCCCTCCCCTTCGAGCTCCCGGGGAGGTCGAAATGCATTCTGTAAGCTCCCCAAAAAGCTCCCCCTCCCCATATATACATATCTGCAACTGTGCACCTCTTCAATACTCCCAGGCCCCTTTTGATACTCCCAGCTCACCTTTCGATACTCCCAGCTCCCCTTTGATACTCCCAGCCCCCTTTCGATACTCCCAGCCCCCTTTCGATACTCCCAGCTCCCCTTCGATACTCCCGGCTCCCCTTTCGATACTCCCAGCTCCCCTTCGATACTCCCAGCTCCCCTTCCAGCTCCCAGCTTGCCGCGAGCTCCCCTTCCCTCCGAGCTCCCGGGGAGGTGGAAATGCATTCTGTGAGCTCTCCAAAACGCTCCCCAAGTAGCTCCCCCTCCCCGACTATGATCCAGGTTAGACTGAAAGAAGAAGCGGTTCTCTTGCTTCGCCAGCTGCAAGAAGCACTGAGCACCCCATGGACCTCTAACACGTGAACAGGTGAAGCCAAAAGCAAATTTCCAGCCCATGCTGGACAGTAAAGTTGTATTCTATTTTATTTGATATCTGATCGGATATGATTTATCCTATTGAGTGATAACATTTTATTAATTTTTTTACATTTTGTAACATTCAATAATTTCTTTCTATTTTTAACATTGATACCAATTATTTATTATTTTTAACACTGATTGAAACATTTATCTTTTTATTTTAACATTCAGTTATTTTGATATTCGTGGATGCCATTTATTTTATTGAACTGTTTTGAGGACCGCTGGAAAAAAGGAAATTGTCAACTGAAAATGCATGGTGTCGAGATGTTGTGATCTGTGGTAATTGAGAGAGATTTCTTCCTGTGCAGAAGTGGGTAGAGTATGCTGTGAGTGTGAATCATGACTAACGCTGCCTCCATCCATCAAGTACCTTTATTTTTAACATTGTAGCCTGAACCAATGCTGCCAACGGAAGCCACATTTCTGATGTCATCCTAATTGTTACATTGTTGCTGAATGCAGGTCATACAGAGTAGCAAAATAAACAACAAAACAAAATAAATAAATACATGGTGCTCTTTTGTTTCAGCAGCTGCTTGGCAAAATATGTCCTGCATTTCTGTGCCACATGAGGACACATGACCCACCACATTTGAGAACCAATATTTTCCATAGTCTAATTTATGTGTTGATGGACTTAAATGATTGTTCTTGTAACCCCCCATCTGAGTTAACGTTTGTGTTTTATTTTCTTTTCTTTTACTTGCTCAGCTTACTATTGGAATAAATATAGACTCTCTCTTGATTTCTTTAAAAAATATGTGGGTTTCTTTATTTTCTACAAAGAACGAGTAACACAATATAATTATTTATTTTCCAAATAAACTGCTGTTTGTCCATTTCGTTCACAGATACACGGCCAGAGGTGGGAAGTAATGAAGTACAAATACTTCGTTACTGTACTTAAGTACATCTTTCAGGTATCTGTACTTTACTTAAGTATTTATTTTTCTGACGACTTTTTACTTTTACTCCCTACATTTTAACACAAATATCTGTACTTTCTACTTCTTACATTTTGAAAACAGGCTCGTTACTTTCGTTTTAATGCATTTGAGGTGAATTATTGATTATTTTTATCTTGCATCATTGCGCGCATGAAGACTGATTTCAAACTAAATGGATCGGACAATAGAAAAGACGACCCCCTGGTGTGCATATCATTATGACAGACGTAAACAGACGAATGCGACGGAAAAGACAAATAGAAACGAAATAGCAGAAGGGCTGAAGGCGTCATGTCCATGTGGTGTGTATTGTGCCAACCCAAGGACCACGAACTGTGGTGGGGATATTGCCACATGCTTTAGGCTTTATGGGGAGTTCTTTAGGCCAATGTATACTGTTGCACTTTGACTGCGGCAATTCTAGTTTAATGAAACATTTTTATATGAAAATGTATATTCTGCTCATAATCTCGTCAGTATTAAGTAACCCTTCATCTTAAACCTGTAAGGTTTGGTCCCTCTGGACCGTGTTAGTTTTACTGTAGAACTGGTAAACTGGGGGTTAAGTTGAGTATACATTTATGCTTGCAGTCCATTTAATGTCTATTTGCATTGCAATACATTTTATGGTATAACTGACCTTGTTGAGTTTGTAATTCATGCTGCTTTTACCATAATCATTTTGTGTGATTTGTTTAGGCCTATGTAGAGGTGAGGTCACCCAGCTACAATGTAGGCGACAGCAAATAGAGCTTGTTTTTTCTATGTCGTACTTTGTTTTTGTTGTTGTTCACGCTGAATACATTCAGAATGGCAGTAATAGAAGTTGAAATAAAGTTCCTACTCCCTTATGTTATTATTATGATATTTATATGATATTAATATGACATGAGGTTCCGTTTTCAGAGCCTGTACTTTTTTACTTTTACTTGAGTAAAAAATGTAATCAGTACTCAAGTTTACTCAAGTATCTGTACTTCTACTTAAGTACAGAATGTGTGTACTTTTGCCACCTCTGTACACGGCCAAAGTGTTTTATTCTTTACAATCCAAATAATTATCACGTAATTATTTAGACCTTGAGTATAATTCTGTATTCGGTCTGGTAACATTCTCTTTCCCATGGCCACCCCTACACCTGCTTATGTAAATCAAATTAAATTGTGCTTTTCCAGGGTCAGAGCTCCAACAGAGGCAAGCGCAGACTCCTCTGGTCCATTAAGAGCACTTTGGCAGAGTTCAATGAAGAGTATAAGGATTACTCTGAGCAGGTAATGTTTTAAGTAGTAAACTTTTGCCTGACCTGCTGGTTTCTGACAA
>OOFB01037021.1:4800-26460 GCA_900323305.1 Trachyrincus murrayi
CTCTCTCTCTCTCTCCTTCTAGGAGAAGCGTCGTCAGCAGGAAGAGGAGGAGAGGGTGAAGAGAGAGACGGACGAGGAAAAGTGGAGACTGGCCCAAAAACAGGTCTTCTTCCATCAAACATTGAGTTATTTATGTGTCTGTGTGTGTGTGGGTGAGAGAGAGAGAGAGAGAGAGAGAGAGAGAAAGACAGAAGGGATGGCAACAGAGGGTGCGGTGGTGGTGCTGGTCCCATTTGGAGACCCTCAATCTGATCGGGGGGACGTGAGCGCCGTCAAATAGCTCGGGAGGGACGGGAGAAGAAGTGGAGCTGAGAGAGAGCTGAACAGAAACTCAATCCAACATAAAGAAGTGGGGAAGAAAGAAAAAAAATACAATAACTCAACCCTCCCTTGTATTCATTTTCCTTGTTTTTTTCCCTTGATTTTTTTTTCTCTCTCTCTCTCTCTCTTTTCTTTTTCCTCGCTCGGCTCGCTGCGTTTCAGTTGAGCGAGGGAGCGACCTTGCCGGGGTAGAGCGCACTGCTCGTCTTCCTTTCAAGTCCCACTCACTCTCTCTACGCTCCCTTTGAGGATCCGCCAGAGGGATCAGCAGAAGAGAGAAAGAGAGAGAGAGAGAGAGAGAGAGATAGAAATAGAGACAGACGGAGAGACGGAGAAAGAGACAGGCAGCAGATGGGGGAGAAAGAAGAGAAAAAAAGTATGGAGGGAATGAGAGAAGAAAATGGAGATGAATGTTTTTTTTTTTTAAAAGGCAGAAAGGGGGACAGATGGATAGACGGATAAGATGGGCAGACAGACCGACAGACAGACGGAGGGAGAGGAGAAAAGGAAGCGAGCGTTTCTGGATGCGAGAAAGTCGACCACTGGATGTAAAGAGAGGTTGCTCTAGATTGTGTTTTTTCCTCCAATCCAATGGAGAAAAGGGCAACAACACAAGGCCGAAGAATAACAAGTCAGTAAGGACACAGTAGACGCACGCACACGCACACACACACACACACACACACACAAATTAAGTGCCATTGTTAAGCACATGAGCACTCATGCTCAAAAAACTAAAACTAAAAAAACCATCACACATACAACTGCTTGTCTTCAAACAATGGTTAAGACATACATTCTGGCCCTGGGTCATGAATTAACAGACTCCCACACAGCAGACAACGGGAGAAAAAAAAACACACGTACAAAAGGCATTCAGTATGGTGGAATCACACACGCACGCACAGCCTCCATATGCATACCTGCTAATATATGTCGCTACGCAAAAACACTAAAGTAGAAAGTAGAAGAAAATGACTAATTGGAAGTATAGATAGCTGATAAATGAGAGGAATGCTTGCTGTAGCCTCTCTCACTCCTTTTGGCTGTCCATACATATACATATATACATATATATATATATATATATATATATATATAGAAGCTTTGTTCTCTGGGGGCTCATACAAAGGCAGGTTTGGTGTGTTGTGCAGTCGTCTCCCTCAGGCCCTGCATACACAAAACACACTTCTGTTTTTGCTACTCTCCTGGCTGCCGTTAGCCCCCTTCTGTCTGTTCTCCTCACCGACCTGGCCGGAGAGATGGAGCCCCCAACGCACTGCCGCACCAGGCTCAGGTCTGGAGCGCTAGCAAGGTCAACTGTGTACGTGTACACACACACACACACACACACACACACACACACACACACACACACACACACACACACACACACACAGGCACACAACTATGCCGAACCATTATGTAATATGAGAACTATGTTTTTGACATTGTCTACAAACGACTGGCATGCTGAAGATGGATGTTGTGAGTGGATCTTTAGGTTCTGAAATCTAGAGGGGCAACGGACCCCCTGCTGACAAACACCATGCAGAGAAGTCGATTTTGATTGTGGTCTTTGGGCAATATGGCTCAAATACGTATTATAGACATTGGACATAGATATAAAATATCAAATACAGACTAAAAGATATACAGGCTTTTATATACAGAGTGGCGATTGCACAGTAATTAATTGAATAACTAACTATTTGACAAGGGAACAAATGGTGTCAATGTCATATAGGATAGAGACAATACAGTGTGTGTGTGTGTGTGTACACATAGTGTAAATGCATGAGAATATAACAGCCACTGAGCAGGTGACTCAGGCATCGGGAGGGAGAGGTTAGCAAAAAAAATGTAATAATCACAGCATCTTGCAAAATAAAGACAAAAAACACAAAGCGGGGAAGAAAAGGAGAGAGGAGTGCGAGGGAGAAGTGGAGAGCAGAGGAAGGAGGGAGGGAAGAGGAGAGAGGGCAGAGGTCCTTTAACCTGGTGCGACGGGGCGTGTGTGCGTAAATAAACATCAGCCTCACATTATTCTGAGCACCAAGGCTCAGCCTGCGGGTGCCCTGAGGTCAGAGAGGACCCATACCTGCACACACACACACACACACACACACACACACACACACACACACACACACACACACACACACACACACACACACACAGCAGACGGACACTCTTCCCAAACACGCTGTGCGTCATTCATCACGACTTCTTCCCCTTTTGATTTACTTTTTGCTTCTGCTGCCGTGTACAAGTAAAGTGCAGACGCTGGGACGTCGTAGGATTATTCACTGTGACATACCATGGCACTCGGTACACCACGCATTCACAGTAGAACTGTAACCACCCCCCCCCCCCCCCCCCCCTCTGTGACACTGTGAAGTAGGGGCCCCTGTGACCTTTGAGCTAACCTTTGAGCGTTTGAATGTAGGATGTGTTCCTGGTCTTGGAGCGGTGGGTCTAAATGACTGAAGTGCTCCAGGTTGAGGGGTGAGTACTTACTGTTCGATGCTCGGGGACAGGTAGAGTTTGGGGAACACTTGGGTCGCTTCGGCGTCCTCGAAGCTCACAGAGAGTAGGGCCACGTCCTCTCCAGGGTCCAGCGTTGTGTCCTGGGTTAGACAGTAAAGCGGGGGGGAGTAAGTCATGTGTCAATGAAAAATGTAGTTCACAGGCACCTTTTATTTCACACAAAAAGCCAATAATTGTCGCTTAGTGCGTTCTTCATCTAGGGCCTGCCATCTACACCTCTGCCAAAGTGCGGCTGGAAATGGAGTAGAAGAGGGTATAGGAAGGAAAGACACCAGCAGAAACATCTGTTTCGTTTCACGCCACATTAGCTTCAACAGCCGCCGCGAGAGGCCGGACTGATATCTGGAAGCGCCGAGCAAACCGCCACGGCTACTAGCTAGCCGGTGCTGCCTGCCATCTCGCTGCCGCCCGCTCCTCCGAGCTTTTGCGGGTTGCTCTCTCGCTCTATAATTTAATTTCCCCGGAGCATGGCCACTTGCAGAAGGACTGTCATTACCAGCACCTTTTCTGACCCGGAGAAACACTCTGGGCCGCCCCCTCCCCTCTCTCACATCTTCCAAACATGCACGCATAAAAAAAATAGAAAGATGCTGCGGCGTTAATCAAATGTCTCACAGATGGTTTGAAGTCATCCATTTGTGATGATCGCTGCACTGCGGGGAGAGAAGCGACTCTCCCGACCAGCCGACACTGTGTTGTCGAGGCGACGTTCACAGCAGGACGCACCGGTTCACAACATGGCCGCCCCGGATCATCAGCCACGCTAACTGGGCACGTGCGCTCACTGAGGTCGCTTCACGTCAAAAAAGTCAGTTGAGTTCACGGGAGATGGCTACGTGGGCGGTACACTTCTCTTACTGAGCATTTTGCCGCCACGTAGATTGCCATTAATTGATTTAGCATAGGAGCTAATTGGCGTTACCTCACTGTGTTTAACTCTAGTGGCCCTTCAGAAATCACCATAAACTGATTATAGAAATTGAGCTCATACAGGCTTATGACAACAGCACAAAAAAGGATAGATTTCAGCATCATTTAAAATTAAATGGTGTTCATATCATAAAATGGGGTCAAAATTATACATAACATACAACAGTATACACTGCAATACATTAAAAAACAGTTTCAAACCAACTAAACTTAATCTGCCTTTTCCGTCACAACATTAAAGTGTCTTCTAATGGAATTATGTAAACAGTGTAGATCATAAAACCAACATTACTAAGTTGCTGTGGAGTCCATCCGTTTATAGTCTGCATGTTTAGCAGCAAGTTATGAAGCGAGCATCGACGGTGTAAACGAGAGCCAACCGGCTCACTCGTCAAACAGCCCCCCCCGCCACTTGTCATGCCGGATCCATTAGGAGAACGGCGAGCTAAAGAGAGGAGACGGCGGTATAATAGACAGCACGGAGAGAACCGTGGCATCTCAAAGTGTTGCTTGATGGGATCAGCTCAAATCAAACTATGTTCTGTCTGTAAACAAGAAGCAGCGTGTTGTCTCAAGACAACGTGCAGGGCTACGCCAGGAGAGTGGACCGATGAGGGAAGGTTTGTATGTGTGCCTGTGTGTGCGTGAAGGGGATGATGCTGAAGAGGCAGATCAGGGGGGTGGGGGCCACACAATTATTTTGCTCCAGTTTGTAATTGTCAAGTCTCATTTTCGTCTTAAAAGCGTTTCAACGGATGCCCGAGCGAGATGGCAACGTGGTAGTACATGAATGGTGAGGCAAGGTGAGCGGGCGGCAGAAGAACATTGTGTTCTGTATGGTAAATCTGTGCTGGCCTGGGCCCTCTGCTTCCCGGCACACGACAGAGGGCTGTCACAAGCCATACAGCGTCAATTTGGCAAAAAACTAAGCAAATACATAAAAAGGCGGAAGCCCTGCCCCGCAGTTCGAGCTAATGCCATTCTCAATTATTGTACTGGGCAAAGGGACCTAAACTCCAGGGATATAAGTAGCTGTTGTGAAACGCAACTGCAGATTAAAACTTTTACTGATGAATCACTATCAGAAAGGTTTCAATCCTGACTTGTGCATAAACAATTGTATTCTTTAAACATTATTCTGACTGGCAAACATGAAAAACAAGGCTATTACCAAGAGGTTGTTAGTAGCATGCCAAAGCATGTGGTCCGGCTATTACTTCATCTTAGAACTGCTGATGCTGGCCAAAAAGAATACAAACAGTATAATTGAATGCACTTAATCATGCCAAATACTAGATAATGTAGTCTAAGAGACTACATTAGGTAGTCGGTCAGAACCATACTTGAAGTGCATAAAGAGTGTTTATTGACTATTGATTATTTATTTCATTATCTAACATACAAAATAGGGCAGTTCATACATTCTACATAGACCTGTGTTATTCTTCATGTATTATTGTTTTCAATAAATCACTTCACCTCAAAAGATACATTCAAAACTGATTTAATGAATGTGGCAGATCGAAAGACATTGAACCTTTCAACACTGAACCTGTAAAAATCTGCTACAAGTACTCACTTATTATTCATTTCATTCATATTATTCAAATTAACAATAAAAATAAATGGCCTCAGCCATAAATCAATCTAGCAACATTTGATCATGTGATCGGACATTGGTATTTTTCGGGTAGACAAAATCTTTCACTGTTTCAGAATCTGCGAAGGGTTTATTATTATTTTTTTTTACAAAGAATCCATGTAACACGGAGGGAGGCTATGGTCCTCATCTCTTGTTCCGAACACGACCGGGCCATTATAGCTACCGTCTTGGTAATTCACAGAGAGGATCTTGATTGAACTTTGATTGGACGAGCATCTGAACCCATGGGATACATTCCATTGGGCGGGTCGTAGGGGCGGGACAAAGCGGATAAAACGGTTTCCTGGAGGAAATTGAACTGGCTCTCATTCTTGCTCAGAAACAGCTTTTCCCGGGTCGGAAATGATGGCCGCCAGTTGAATAGGCCTGTAGTATAATCATCAGAGCCAATAATATAAAAGGAAATAAAGAGTGGGTAGTATAATTCAAGTTAGATTTTTTCAGTAGTTGTGGGTTCTTGAGGAAATAAAGTTGATTGATCATTTTGCAAAAAGGTTAATATGCATTTTTTGTTGTCTGTGACAACATGAGTCTCCTCCAGTGACCGCTTGCGATTGGATTTTCCTAATCTCTCTCAATCGTGCCTGTAAAGTAAAATATATACTGTATATATAAAAATACCCTGGCAGCTGAATTACTTGACCAATAACAATACGGGCACACTGAGTGGCGAGTTTCCACAGCCATGTAGGTGTGAGAGTGATCATGCAAGTGACAAATGCGTCCAGAGATGCGGTCGGAGATGGATACACCGCTACACTGACAGTGTGGTCAGAGCACTGCCTAGAATTTGTGATGGGATAAGATTTGTATGCGTCTTGGAAGCATTCACACAGTGATCCGATGGCACATTTTGATTGGCTCACCCAAATGTGAATATCCTCTTAGCGATGGGTTGTTTTCTTATGAGATGGCAAGGAGTTGCTGCTGCTGAAAAAAAAAGGAAACCAAGAACAAAACAAGAAAAGCTGACCTTTCATGCTTCCTGGCTTAAAAAGCCCCCAATTTAAACCAGAACCTTAACATATCCCAGTGCACATAAAACACTATGAAGTCTGTGTATTTGGGCTTCAATACACACAGGCAGGCACATATTTAAGCCCCTTAACCAAAGACACTTGGGGCCGAGTGCCGATTACTTATGTAAATAGTTAGTGGTGAACTAACTCATTAAAAGCAAAAGCTTCTGCTGTACAGGCCATGGGCAAGACCCCTAATGAAGACACTTCTTCACAGGGGAGTAATGAGCACTGAGAGACTCAGGTCAGAGGACTAGGACTCAAGGAGGGAGTCCTTCAGGGGTGGCGGTCGGGGTGTCGAGGCAGTATTTACTACGCGCCCGGAGAGGATGTGACTCAACCGCTGAAGGCCCTGGGAAGAGGCTAACGCGTACATGCCTGTGTGTGTGTGTGTGTGTGTGCAGCAGAGCTGGAGGATACCCCTCCGAGTAAAAAGCCTTCACGTTGGTCTACTAAAGACATTCTCATTCTCTTTTTCCATCTCGTCTCTCACTCTCTTTGCAACACACACACACACACACACACACACACAGACACAGACACACACACACACACACACACACACACACACTACTTGTGTTCCCATTTGTTCGTCCTTGTTTCTCCTGATGCCCGCAGCATCTCCTCTGCATCAGATGTGACGTGCTGGAGATGTGACAGCTGTCCTGACGCCAGGCCCAAGTCCGGCCAAAGTCACCGTGAAGATAAATACGTGGTCACAGCCAGCAGGCCAGCAGAGAGGGAGGGGGGGGGGGGGGGTGGATGTGAGGGGGAGTGTAGGGGCAAGGTTGGAAGAGGTAAGGGGACGCTTGTGTCCGCCTTCTTCGCCCAACTTCAAATGTCACGCTTGACGCGGCAGGGCCTGCCGTTGAGTGACAGGAGGGTTGTTGCGGAAGGACGTGTCCGGCTCCTGGGCTCACTGCCAGGGTCCATATGCTGGCCGTAGCTATAGCCCCGCCCCCCCCACCTTCCTCCACCCTCCTGAGCCTCTACTCTACATCTACTACACAGCGCTTTGGAGAAAGCCGGCAAAGCCTGAAATCTAGATGAAGATGTGGTCCGGAGGGGAACCGTGTCGACCCGAGGCCTTTGAAGCCCTGTGTCGATTCCAGCGGAGGCGTAAGTGGAAGAATAAGAGTAATGCCAATGTCTAAATAAATGGAAGGTTTTAAATCAGTATCAATCCATTTAATATCATTCAAATTGTAGCTGGCAGCCCAAATTATGATTTACTGTTTCATTCACATTTTGGATTAAAGTACCTATCAAAGGCTTGAAATTTGCTTATACGAAAGATGATGGTTGGGGAATAAAATAATAATAAAGAAAAGTGCGAAGTGAGATGTACTTTATTAATGCCAGGCGGACAATTAGGGATCAATAATGGATAATGGAATCAATGATCGTAACCGCTTGCTGTGTTATTTCTGCATGTAGCACGTATTGTACCAGTAGTTCTGCAGTGAATTTTCTGTTGGTCAAAACATATGACGTCTGGACTTTGTGTCTAAATATATGCCTCCAAGTCACAAGAGGACAGCATGATTGTGATGGCAATCTATTCAAACAGGACAGGCTTTATTAGGTCTTTGCCTTGCTTTTAATAATTTTCAGGACTGTGTGAATTTGGAACGCGGCCACCATTAAGTACAGCTGTTCAAGGTTTTTAGGGTGACAAGACTAGAAGCATAAAAGGGCTCAATATAATGGGCTATATCAATAAATAGAGATATATACGGTATATATATTTTTCAGGTTTTCATGCCTACACTTCTCGGCGTCCACCGAGATTGAGGCCATGAGGGACAGAAAAGGGGGGCCAAGGTGGCAGCAGCTACTATGTCTCATTGCGTGACATCACGTAATGTTCTGATTAGGAAAGAGAGTCGAGGACATCACTGCTAATGCTGAGGAGCTGCTGCGTCTTTCTGCTTGTGGGGAACAGTATGGCGGTACCTAATCTTGCCACGTTCCAAAAAATTACACAGCGGGCAAGTGCACGTGCAAGTCACCACATGACACACATGGCAACACACAATCGCCAGCATCGAGCAGCTAAGCTAGCGTTAGCTATTTTCAGATGTTGCCTTCATGGCCGATGACGGAGCCTCCTGCCGTAACAGAGGAGCGGTGAGGCGGTTGAGCGGTGAGGCCGTAGATGATTAACCAAGCAGAGCTTTGTGCCTCCACATAGCTGTGGCCAGTGGCTGGGCTTTACTTTCTTCATGTGGACAATAGGTGAGGGAATGCAAGACGCTCAAACTATGCCTGTGCCTCCATTACGTGCAAGAGGTGCAGGAGGGGATGAGGGGAGGGAACGGCCAGACCCAAACACACCCAAACACTGCCCTGTTGCCACAGTCACAGGAGGGCTTCTTTTTCTCTTTGGTGGCGGGTGTGTGTTTGCATACAGAGTGCGTGTGGCTCTGTGCCAGAGTTCAGGTGTAATAGTGGAATGGGTGTGGCACTAAGTGAGCTTTGTAGCGCTACCTGCCAGAGTAGTTTCAAGTCCAATGAACAAAGTGAGCCATCGACAAAGACACTGCATGATAGACACAGATTTGTAATACGGCATGTAAAAATGTAATGAGGCAATAGAGGAATCGCCACGCTGGATTAATAAAGTGGACTCTTTTATCCAATATGATGAGTGCATACATGGGGATGCTGTATTCAAAGTAGATCGAAAGTACATTTCAATAATCCATAAACTAGATATCCCATTCGTGCAGGTAGAGAATGCGTCCTAAAGCAAAACATTCACAGTTAAAGCAAGGGTTGTGGGCTTGCCTGGTTGGTTCAGTGCTGCATCTGCAGTAATGCCAGCACTGTAATGGGCTGTGCTGGCCAAGAGGGAGTCGGGCCTTAATTTACAGATTAAGATACGTTCCTACACTCATATGATCTCCTGCTGTGATGACTTAATGACTGAAGGGATGAGATGGTGGATGCAAATAGACACAACATTTTGTTTTCCACTGGGTGGTCGGGCTTACACTCATACATGATGCAGGGAGAGGACCTCTATGATCTATGAGGACCTCAGAGAAGAGCTGCGGCTCCTCAGCATTTCGAGAAGCCTGTTGGGGTGATGGGGGCATCTGGCGAGGACCTCACTCTGGCCTCCTTTCTCTGGAGATGAGCCAAGTATATCCAAGTGGGATGAGACCCCTAGGCCAGACCCACGATATGCCGGAGACAGTAAATCTCCCGGCTGGTCCGGGAATGCACAGGGGGAGTTGGAGGGAGTTGCTATGGAAACGGGTGTCTTGGGCTGCTGCCGCCCAATTGGACAGTCAAGAAGATGAACCATCGGGTGGATGGAAATTAAGTTGACAAAACCCCAGCCCAACTCTAGCAAACGCGAGATTCCTATGTACTATCTCATCTTCATGTTCAGTGCAGAGGCTGTCAAAACGCCACAGGTCCTCACTTTCACACAGTAAATGAAGACAAATGTATGCACACATGTTGTCTAACAATGGCAGACTCTGAAGCACACCTGTTTGAGATTGGAATTGAGACTAAGTGAGACACATCTTTCTGAGTCATAGGGTGCATGGGCAAAATCCAGACAGTCTGTCAATACAGACAGATGGTTACAACTGACAAGTCATCCAGTTGCTACGTTCATGTGAGACAGAGTAGAAAAATGAATAAAATAACATAAATCAAAGGTAATATAGAAGGTATCCAGATATCACAGACTACATTAAACCTTATGATCCTAAATGTTGGAAATAATTATCACTTTACATTCACACATACTGTATATCGCCTAGGGTATTAAGCAGCTACTTATGTTAATCTACATTGTTGTGTGTTTTCTCATGGCTGGCATGAAGAATATGCCGGCAACTGACCAAGAAAGCCGCCACTGAGACAGTTAAACAAGCAGATATTGTACTGCGAGTCATAAACATGCATAGCCAAGTGGAATAGTGTGTCACTGATAACATGTTGTCTGTGTACTGTACATCCAAAGTGTGTTGTTAGGCTTCTAGCCACAGGAGTGACTCAAGTGTGTGTGTGTGTGTGTGTGTTCAAATGTGTGCTGTTCTTTTGAGACTATGCATTTCAGGACCTGACTGAACGTATGTGTGGTGTATGTTAGAGCAGGTTATGAGACATCGGGCTTTAGAGTCATGTGAGGACAAGACCATATACAACTTGGTAACATGCCAGTTCCCAGATTAGCACGCATGTCTATAAGGCATTGGTCTAGTGTCAGCTAGCGCTATACTGAGTCAGTATAGTCCGGGTATTTTTTCTCTATGAACCCGAAAAGTATTTGTAAATAGTAATCTGACAGTTTTTACTAGTGTATTTCAATGTGTGAGCCACATTATGAGCCACTATTCCACTATGCCACAATTCATATACAAGTTTGCTCGATTTACTGGTGACAATATTTCCAATGAAAAAAGCTAATTCTAGAAAAAAAACTAATTTCTACAACAACAACCCATGTTTCATAATAACATTAATTAATGTGCTTATATTCTACACTGGCTACTTTAATGTGGTAGAGTGCAGAGGGCTAATTCACAGTCCGCTATTAATGTTATGGCATTTTCTGAGGGTCATATTTGTAATTGCATTAGTATTGCTTCGTTGAGAGTGTAGCATGATGTTTCTGTTCGACTGCACTGCTAATGGGACTATTGGTCTCTTTGGAGACTTGCTCCTAGTGCTTTGGTTGAAAAGGATGCCGGGCCTAATCAGCCATTGGACGCAGGCGGCGACTAAATTACACTTCATTTGGATCATGACAAAAATTTAGTTTCTCTTCCTCCAAGTATCTCGGCCGAACGCGCAAGTTTACAATCATTTAGAAAACAAGCGTCAAGTGAAATTGCCTTTTAATTGAATTATTATTCTGGAAATATCATTGTGTATGTTCAGCAACAGTAATTCAGCTATTGAGCAATTGGCTCCCATAATGTCAATTGTCTTCCGGTGATTTGGAGGAACATATGGTGAGGCTCCCTTATGTATTTGAGCACAACAATGTGTCTGGTTGACTTGGCAGGAAGCACCCAGCAAGTCTGTTGCTTAAGATGTGGGCTTCTGCGGCGACGCTTTAGCGATGCAAAGTTAAAGGGGCACTCGAGCACACAGACAGAGAAACAGAGTCTTATTCAAATCAGATGAGCCAGGGGTAAACAAAGGCAGAGACACACAAATGCGTAGAGACAGGCAACATATAGGGACGCAATCTCAGCCCGAAGCCACTAATGTGTTAATCAGAGGCCTACAGAGCGGAGGCATAGGGAAACCGACGGAAAATGTAAGGTATATTAATATTCTAGGTTCTAACATAGGAAAGGGGAAAAAACGATTTCTCTAGTATTACAGAAAATAATTAAATGATATAGATTGTGTACAGTTTTATCTGCGGCAAGGGCAGAAAGTAGGCCAGATGGAAGTAATTCCGTGGAGGCGTGGAGGAGCGTGAGGGGGGGGGGGGGTGTTGAGGGTGTGAAAGAATCTCTCCCCAGAGATGGCAGCACTAGAAACCCTCCACCGCTCCACTAGGGGTACACGCGGGTGGGGGTGGGAGTCTTTAATCCCTAGACGCACATCGGCGTGGGAGGCTGTGGGTGGGGGGCTTGGGCTTAGTGATCCTGGTTTTGCGGATTCGGAGTGGAGTGGGGGAGGAGGGGGGTTTGGGACGTGACCTTTTGGGATTGCAGAAGTCACACGGGGGTCACTGGATAACTCCTTAGGCGGTGGGTGCACTCCTTCCCCACCATTGCCTCCTCTGTTCACAGGAGATCTGTAGACGCTCTGCTTCGCTTCTATATGAGCAACTTGAGCTCTCCTGCTGCCGTTCACTTCCTGGCTGAAATAAAGGTTTCCGACGCTACAGGCATCTCTCATCCTGCACTTTCAATATTTTTTCCTCTCAATATAGAATTTGAGAGAATACACATATATTCACTTGGAGGTAAAACCTTTCATTGAGACCAAAGCATGCGCAAAATAATTGTTGTAGAATTTTCTCGTCCAAAATTGAGCAAGTGAAAATATACAGCCCCGCTACGTTCACACACTGTATGCATTGCTCCGTTAAAACAATACGATTATATTTATTTGTTGGGTCGCACTACAAACATGAACCGACATTAGCGCTTGGTGTGCTTTGGACTCAAAGAACGATTTCGAGTCACGAATCGAACCACCTCTTAAATTCTGTGTGAGTGGAAGACATAACAAAATGGGGACACGTGTCTCAAAAACCAACAAACACAAAACGCACACAAAACAATGTCATCGCTCCATGCGATGTAGATATCGTGTGCCCCGTGAATATGTTTGTTGTGAGATCATGAGGCAAGGCATGACTCAGTCACAATGAGGAAAACACTGCTGCTGGTGACGATGTTCTCACATTGTTGCCAATTCACCAGCGTCATACCCATTCTGTTGTATTAGTCACAACAAATGCTCAGCACCTTGGATCCCAACGTCATCCGGCAAGCTCTAAACGTGAGGCCCGATGTGTGTCATCGCCCTACAGAGAGCTGTATAACGGAGGTGCTTGCAATGCAAAATTATCATCAAATATGATTACACACTGACTGTTAGCAACAATGACCTGGGCTGGACCAGTGCACCACGAGGAACCATACACCGAGTCACCAAAATACACAAAACCAACAAGTGGGCCACGCTTGCTCATTCACTATGAATAGCTTGGAAGCACCCTGGGGTAGCTTGGTGGTGTAGAAGCATACAGAGCAAGACAACAGAGACAAAAGAGAAATGGAGGTGAAAAAATATTTTTGACACAACGAGGGAACACGTCTGTCGAGTGAGCAGGAGCCATGTTGCCACTGGTCATGTGTCACAACAAAGCAGCATCGATCCCCCTCTGCCCCTCGGGTGCAACCTTTTCAAACGACCGACCCGTCGCCTGTCAGCGCTACAGCGCTGGTGTTGACGTGGCGGTGCATGAAAAACATGGCAGAGGGTTGCAGAGGTGACATAGGTCGCCACCCATAGCCCACACCTGGGATCCAAACCTTCACAATATGCAAAATGGCAACTGGCATTCAAGTCAAACAGGTCAGAAACAAACTTTTTTTTTACAAAAATGATACATATATATATATATATATATATATGGAGCTCAAGAGTATTGATCAATGACTTTGTATCTAAGTTGTAACCTTGTTGTACTGCATGTTGTTTTTTACTGCTTCTTGACAAGGTCGCTCTTGAAAAAGACATTTTAAATAGCAATGAGATTTTACCTGGTTAAATAAAGGTAATAATAATAATAATACAAAATATATAATAAAATGTTTTTCTATTATTTATAATTATAGTATTATTTTAATCTTGTGAAATCCCACAGACATCACTCAAGATGACAAGTATTTTTTTTAAAGTAAAAAGGTGATGTCATGGCTCCAAGGTCCAGCTGAAATATTTACATTAGGCACTGTGGGAGTTTCAGGGCGTGGTGCCGCACATACCACTAATTGATATTTACAGGGACATGGATAAAGCCCTCGCTAGTCAGCAAGGGCTTTCTATTTTTAGGATTAGCACAGAGGTTACAGCAGAGCTACCTGCGGACGTGCCCAGTCATATCTGAGCCGGGTGGTTTGGGGGAGTATTACCGTTGGATACATTTGTTTTATTACCTCATACTTTCCACAAATGTATACACCCCCTTTATTCATGGGGCCTCTTGATTTATTAGCACAGCATTATCAACTGTGTGCGCAGGCACTACAATACAAAACACAGGGATACTGTTAAGGAAGTCGGTGGAGTTTCCTTGCATATTTGATAGCCAAATTGGGGTTTTACATAAAGTACAAAAACAATAAATACTACTGCACTCCATCTCCAACAAAGCTTCCGTCTTGACTAATCTTCCCCTCGAAAACATTTCTGTGTCATATGCCAATGTTTATAAAAGCTGAACGCCCATTATCTTTGAAAAAGGGAATCATCATGGTGGTAAAAGCTTTCCACCTTCAAGTATGATTTGCCTAAGTGGAATGTCTTGGCTAAAGTTCAGACTCCTGCACTTTACCCTCTTCTTTGTACACTCTTTTATCAGTGCCTTGACGTCGTTGCAGTAAATCAGAATGTTATTCCATCAGGATTATCACCAGAGAAAAACTGTCTGTGAATGTAAAAGTTCTAGGTTGTCTTCCAATCTCTTATAAAAATATTTTTTTTTTTATTTCAGTTATGAAATGCAAGTAATGGATACCGGACTACATCAGACAGGGCTGGAACCGGCCCATGGACCAACCCAATGCGGCCCGCAACAGCCTCAAAGGGAAACAAAACGACCAACAGAAAAAATCAATAAAATGCAGCATTATGTTAATGAATCTCAAGGTGAATGACGAGAGATGTTTTATTTGGCTCCACGTATGTGTGCGAGCAAACTTTGTCTGTGATGAATTACAACAAGTTACGTTACAGATCACGGCTGATGAATAAACATCTGTCCTCTGTGCTGCACATTTCAATATCAGACATGAAGCCAGACTTCGATGGTCTTGCAAAGAGAGGTGACCCGTCACAATTGTTCCCATTAGGCTAAAATACATGGGTAGGCATTACTCTATAAATATAGCGCACATAGCGATCTATGTCCTGGCTATTATTTCCTCATTCATCGAACATCGAGTGGAAGATATCTAAAAAAAACGTTCCCCAATCACCGACATGACTGCGTTTGTTGCTTGCTATAATCCAAAGTAGTCCGGGCAGTGAATACAATTTTTTGCAAAAGTCTTCAAAATATTACTTTTAAGACGTGTTTGACTGCAAAACAATGTATATTTCCAAAGTCCCGCTTTACCGAATGTGTATTCACTCTTCTTTGTCTTTTTCGGGTTTTTACCCTACATTGGAGGATCATAACAAAGTTCTTGTAAAGGTGATAAGGTAGATGTAATTGGCAGAATTATCTAAATGACAGATGAATGTCCCTATGAAAATCAATAGATTTAAACAGATTTTTATTGTTTGAATTATTATTGATGATTGGGCGAGAGGAATGCCGAAAGAAGCTCAAAAAAGCAATAGTATGTTCCTGGTACTCTGGGACCTTCGAAATATCCGGTGTTTTGTCCACAAATGCGTCTCAAAAGTAATATTTTGAAGACTTTTGCAAAAAATTGGTTTCACTTTGGATTATAGCAAGCAAGAAACGCAGTCATATCGGTGAGTGGTGAAAGTTTTGAGATATCTTCCACTTGATGTTCAATGAATGGGGAAATAATAGGCAGGACGTAGAGCGCTGCCTACGTGCACTCTGTTTATAAAGTAAGGGTAGGCAATGCTTTTCATGACACAGTGTCATTCATAAATATCTCAAGTCAACATTCTATAACAGAAAGTTATTGTTTTATTGTATTGCCAGCCTTCTGGGCTGGCAAATAGCCTATTGTAAAGTAATCTGTCATGTCTACCAAATGCATGTAGTTTCATTGAACACAATTCAATTCAATTGTCCAATGTGTAGCCCTTCGATTACTTTATCTAAATCCCTAAGGTCCTCTGGAAAAAAATCACCACCCAGACATTCAAATATACATTTTCTTTTCATTTCTTACAAATCCATATCTTCCCACCCGACAAACTCCGCCAGTGTCACAATAGCGACCATGTGACGTCAACTATCTCTGTCAGTCAAGCATCTCTCCCTGGCATCTCCTGCTCACTCAGACGTGCACTCACCAAGACTAATTAACCCTGATTAATTCATCTAATTAGTAAACAAGACGCAAATTAAACATGACCATGTGCACACACCACGGCTAAACTTTGTCTTGGAAGAAGAAAAAACGGGAGAGAGGCAAACAGAGATAGAGAGAGAGACTTAAATTGCAGGATTTTAATTGCTCTTGATAATCAGTTTCCCAGTCTGCTTTGAAGGTTGCGGCACTCTGCCTCCCCCTTGAAATCCTAAATGTCAGATAGGACGGGTAAACTGCTTTTGGGGAAGGCAACTGAGTTTATGCAAAGTGCCACTTTGCCTACAGCTCACAGAGGAGAGAGAAATAGTGACAAAAAGCACGCCTAGGCTTGCCTTTCAGAATTCTCACAGACACTTGATGTCCATGTGTTCACTTCAACCTCAACCTGTTCCATGTGATCGAACACATGTTAGAATGGTGGCACAGGGTTAAATCTATACCGTGCAACTCTTTCATCATAACATGCTGGATTATTTACCATAAAAATTAAGAAAACACAGTACATTAACAAGGGTTAGGATTAGTTGAACTGATGCATTCATAAAAGCAAGACTAAGGAGACTAACGCCCTGAAACTAAGTCACAGTGGATACCTCTTCATCCAGGACTTGCATGCAGATATAGAAAAATAATGCTTACAAAAACAAAAATTTCCTTTTTCAAAACCCCCTAGATCCCGTGCGTCCCCACCGAATGATTAAGTGCATTGTTTTCCGCCATTAGCCTCAACCATTGTTTGTTTACACGACATCACGCAGGTGTACTTTGATGTTCTGGGGCTCCCGTAACCACCACATTAACTTGCCTTGTTTTTGTTTAATGTGAGCCAGAGTCAGGTTGTGCCAGGCCGTCTGTGGTTGAAAGTGATGGTTGGGGTGGAGTGGGTGGAGTACGCAGCAAAGCAGGGCACTGATAACAGGTGCAACTTCACGTTGACTCTTGGATGTCATAAGCCATTATTTTAGCCCTGCTCTTTACAGATCTCTGAGCATGTGTAGCAGCCAGATGTTCGACGAGCGGGCTGTGATCTCCGCAGGCATCCTAAAAGTGGGTGGAGCTGCTGTGCAAGACAAAGCAGAGATTGAGTGTGAGAACTGTATTGATCTAACCGGCATGAGAATATAATTAAATATCTCGCTCTCACTCAATTCTTGCTCTTTACAGTCCTTAATAATCATGGCTTTTATAGAACCATAGACGGGGCTCAGGGCCTTGGTTCAAATCCAAAACCCTAACCCTATTTTATTGAGGGCACCCCTGACATCTGCACCCCATGGGGCCTAGAACGTGGAACCTTCTGGAACCTTCCCTGCATCAGATCCACTTTTTAATTGGAGGTATATATGCTTTGTCATAGACCACAATTTCTAAACATTTAAGTCCTACTTGTGTGATTGCTATCGATATGGATTGTTGGAACGAATGCGTATGTGACATTGCTACCCGCTCCCCTCCAACCCACTATTCTTTTGCAATGGCCTCCAGTCTCTTGCAACAGAGGAACTTCAAGTATGCTGTGTCAACAAAGTTAGAGGCGGAGTACACACAGTACTTAAACTGATGAAAAAAAAATCACTTCATTTTAGTATTCACCTCTTTTTGTTGCATACAGAGAACCCAAACGAGGCCCCATAAATGTCCAGGTGACCAAACAGAAAGTCATATTTCCCGGACAAGAAATTTGCTGTAAATCTTAATAACATACTTCCGCATCGTAATTCCTCCCCTTCTTTCCTGCTGAAAAGCTGTTATTTTTGACATTTACATCCATTTCCAAGAGAGTAACAACGACATATGCCATTAAAACGCTACTTACTTGTTTATCTGCGTGGAAGCACTGGCTGGCCTTTTCAGACTCCAGTCGCACACTGCATTAGTGAAGCCCAAACTGGCAATTACTCCACAATGTCTTTTAGGCAACTTGCTTTCAAACTAAATGCCATGTCTCATTGCTACACAGATGTGTTTTTACCAGGCAAAGACACTTTTAAGAGCACTAGGAAAACAAAACATATGCCAATAAACAAATGCTATGCTTTACTGTGAGATTATTTTAACCATGGCTTGCTTGACAAGGCTAAAATGTTTTGAATATAAATGTACATGCTATATAGCTTTGGACACAAACTGCATGTGACAGATACTGTTTGTGGCAAAGTGCCAAGTAATTCCTTGGAAATATAGTTTTAGTTAGGCCTATGCCGAATCTTACAAATGCCAGTTCTGCTATCTCTATGCATAATATTCATTATATTAGGAGCCAGATCAATCTCTTTGGGAGGCCCAAAGATTAGTACAAGACAAGGTACAACCCACAATTAGGCTCAGCATGAAGCCAATTTCTGTGTAAAGAAACATTGGCGCATGAGGATACATGGTACCAACCTGTACACATCGGTCTGAAAAGGGAGAGGAGCTAAAAAAAAGTCTGGTAAAAGACAGAGGCCGAGACAAAAAGAGACACACATAGGGCATTATGGGAGGAACCTGCAATTATTTTATAGCTCTTAAGATTCCTGAGCTCTTAGTCAGTGTTTACCGTGCAAGGGCACGGCAAGGCCGCAAATTAGAACCACTTGCTTTGGCATCAAATGCTCAGCAGTCACGCATAGGCCCGAGCTGTAGCTCTATCAGGGCCCAGCTAGCATAGAAACATATTAGATGTATGGAGGCCTTCTACCTGAGCTATTTTCTCCTTCTTCTATCAAGGTTGTGAATTGCCCATGTCGTCAAAACACAACGCTTATCGTGCCCGGCAAGCATCAGCTGCATAGCAGTAAAATGTCCCGTTGCTACTCAACAGCGGACACCAACAGACAACAGTGCCCATGACCTAATGAGAATCCATGTGATAAAAAAAAAAAGACAGGTCACACCAACATAATAGTGTGGCATTCCAAGACTGTGATTCCCGGATGGCACATTAAGGCGTCTGAATCCTCTTGTCTTCTGGTAACGCCACTTTAAAAACAAGGAAGAGGGCAGGGTGCGCTGCCAGCTCTAATGGCCGGCTGGGGTCTAGTTTAATCATAGCCTTTAATAGGAGCTTTAATGACGGGTGTTGGGCCACGCTGCATGATGTCACATCCACAGCAGCCTTTGCAAACACCTGTGTCACATTGGCTGGTCCTTGCGGGGTGCGAGGTGCGGGGTGCGGATGTGCGCTTCGGTCCATGCCAACGCATGTACAGCAGCCGCAGAGCATCGTTTTTTTTTTATGGTTGTGCAGAGAATTGAGCAAGACTACTCATGTGACATAGCTGGCACATGTTCAGCCACGACTTCTCCAAAAGCCCAACTGCCGTGTGGCGGGGGACGTCAGCGGGAAGGCAAACCGCAGCAACCAAAGGCCTGGTGAGCGGTAGGAAAATGGGGCAACAAAGATGTGGCAAGCGGAAAGGATAGGTCACCGCCTGCGAAACCCGTAGCTGGTTGAAAAAGAAAAAGATAAAAAAAAAAAAAGTGAAAAAGACTCAAACTAGGTACGAAAGAAAAAGACGGAGGAGCGTCGGCCTGGCTGGTGTTCCTGAAAGCTACTGTGATTCAGTGATGTAGGCCGCTGCGTAAGTGGCTTTGTGTCACTCTGTTTCTGCCTTAATCTCAGCTTTGAGAGGGGGGGCTGTCGGGCTGGAGCGGGTTTAGTCAGGAGTCGACAGGTGCTGACATCGATAACAGTACGAGTTATGGAGTACTACTAACGTTTTGATTTGGGGGGAACTCTACAGTTGACTTTATTATTACTTTATCATCACTACTTTAAAATGATTTATTGATATGAATATTGTTTGTGTGTTATGAGTATATACAATAAAATGTGATATGCATCCACCATCAATGAATTTGATCAGCTATTCACAATTTGAATTGATTAACTTTTGCCGTGGGGTTTTGGTTCAAACACGGCTCTACATAATGAAGCTTCAGGAATCATTTCAAAACCACTTTTTCCATTCAATATTCTCAAAATTGGCCTTTATGAATCACAGCAATTTGGTTCTAGGAACAATTCCTCACACATGAATTCAGATCAAATATAAAACTAGGTCTTTCTCATTGTCTGACTGAAAAATATCTAGCTTATATAACCCACAAAAAAGAGATTGATGTCCTTACTTGGCTGTGATGGACTACAGAACTATAATAGTACTGTTACTGCTACTGCGAGTGTATTTCACTTGTTATTCCACCAAGAGACCACAACTGAGGAATAAACAGCGAGAGCAGAGGTTATGTGTGGGTGATTAAATTCAATTGATTGGAATACAAAACTCCTACTTAATCAACCCTGAATTAATCAGGATGTGACCCCTTAGCGCAGAGCGCCGCTTGCAATTTAACACCTTGTTAACACTACAGCGGATGGTAGATTCTGGAGAAGCCTGGCTGTTCTCTCCCTCAAAACTACATTGTGCCAAACGTGACAAAACCTTTGACTGGAGGTTGAACCTTCAAATGACATTTTTCACACTGCAATGCTAAATGCCCTTGAGCTACTTGGCTATATAAACATCAACATAGATGAGAAAAAAGTAGGCGGGGGGGGCTTGTATGTATGTATGTCTCCAGGGTATGTATTGAACAACAATGTACGGAACATATGCGAAATAGCAATAGAGAAACACTGGCTATAAGGAGATAGATTAGTCATGCTCTTCTAATTTACATCAAAAGAGACAATTGCAGTGTTCAGTGTTAAAAACACAGAAGAACTTAACAGATTAAGCAATTTGAGTATGAAGGCATTTAGGCCTGGTTGCACGTTCCTGTAGATGCATCACACCACACACACACACACACACACACACACACACACACACACACACACACTTTATCCTAGACTTTACCTCCTTAGTCTCACTGCACTACTACTGCTGCTGAGGGAGGAGATTAAGTGCCATCTTAGCTTAATACTGCCCACATGAACGATCTTAAAACAATATATATATATATATATATATATATATATATATATACACACATACATAGGGTTCTTTATGGACTAATCCTCCATAGTAGGGTCTGGACTAATGGCCACTGGCCTCAGTTTCCATATGATTTAGCAAAGCGCAGACAAAATTAAACTTAATGTACATCAATGGTTGATAAAGCACCCATGTGTTGAACATATTTGGTAAACATGGATTTACATAATAATCAAGTGAGAGAGGGAGGCTGATTTAATGAAGCTGGAGAAGTGCTGGAGGCCTCACTTCACCCGCGAACCTCTCTGCTGCCTGTGGAGTTTCAGAGCTTAGCATGGGGGAGTGTGTGCGAGTGTGTGCGAGTGTGTGTGAGTGTGTGCGGTTAAGGAGGGGTAGTGGGTAGCTGTAATAGGAAGAGGGGGAGTTTGGGGTCATGGGGGGGGGGGGGGGGGGGGGGGGGGGGGGGGGGGGGGGGAGGGGGGGGGAAAAAAATAAAAAAATAAAAAAAAAGAAGGGAC
>OOFB01037021.1:26480-37974 GCA_900323305.1 Trachyrincus murrayi
AGGGGGGAGAGAGAGAGAGGGGGGGAGGGAGCGAGAGAGAGAGAGGGGGGGAGGGAGGGAGGGAGGGAGAGAGAGGGGGGGGGGGGGGGGGGGGGGGGGGGGGGGGGGGGGGGGGGGGGGGGGGGGGGGGGGGAGGGGGGGGGGGGGGGGGGGGGGGGGGGGGGGGGGGGGGGGGGGGGGGGGGGGGGGGGGGGGGGGGGGTTGGTGGTGTGTGGGTGTGGGCAGCAAGGGCTGAAAATAATTAAGACTAAAATGAATTAGATGCAAGTGCTCTTGCCAAGACAAGACAGATGTGGGGACGCCTGACCCGGCCCGCTGTGTGGGCACTCGGGGGGGCACTGCACAGACTTGTGTTTGAAACAAAAAATAAATCTTCCATATTTGTGCAGAAAACCTCCTGAGCCTCACAAACCTCTCTGAAAGAGCATGTAATCACACTTGATTTAGACAGCGTCTCTGGAACGGTGCTGTTGCTCCATTGACGCAAAACACTGATCGTCCACCAATTGTCCAGATGGTAAACAGTGAACATTCACACTACAACATGTAGCATAACATTTTTTCCTAGCAGTTGCAGCATGCGCAACATCCTCCCACACCCCGCGTTTCAACACCAGGAGAGAGTCACTGAGTTCAGCTGACTCAAGCTAGCGGATCAAAGACAGATGCTCGGAAGAGCTTCACCCCAATGGAGGATCCCCCTTCCGATCGCTTTGCCGCTAGTGACACTGGTCAGAGCTCCCGGATGGGGGGGGGGACGAGAGCACCGGGCCTGGTCACAAAGGTGGGCCTTGCTTGGCGCCGATGGCAGCAGAAGCCGGGTGTATGTGACATTTAGAGACGCTGCGCACGTGTGCTACTCAGAGCGCCGGATGGAAGGCGATGATAAAGCGGCCGTTATGACACCTCCACGCGGTGCGTGTGAGCACCTGCCGATCACGTCGAGAGGTCAGGTGGTGGTGTGTGTGTATATATAGACACCGAAAGCCATTTGAGCTTTAATGTGTTATGGTGGAGAACAGCAAAAATCTTCAATCTGAAATTGAAGATGAAAGACAAAGTTTGCATTGGACCTGCGTTATTTGAATTAGCTAAATTCGAAACAATATAGTAACATGCATAAATGGTGCAATACCCTTTCCGACATTTGTACTTGCAATCGTGTTTTTATGGTAATGCCTGCACACGCACACACTTTTCCTTTCTTTTTCTGTATTGTGTGTAAAAATGTGTTTCACAAATCTAAGAGTGCTCCACAATATGCTTGTTTTACCTATTTGTCCATATTGTATGCATCATTTGTGGAATGACACTTAAATACAAGGAACCTACCTACCTACCTACCTGCTAAAAGGGTTGCTTGTTAAGCAATGCAATTTAAGTTATGACTAATAGCTGCTCACAAATGCAATGATGCAATACCTGGACTAGCTGTACACCTTTAATCCACTTGCTTGACTTTCTATTATACCTGTGGCCATTAGTTGCTCTCAAGAGATGACTAGTACTAAGAGTTGAATACACAATGTGTCTGCAAGGGGCCATTTGAAGTTTCAAGCTGATATTATGAAACATATCTTGTGTACACATGGAAAATCAGAACAAAACAACAACTAGTACTTCAATTCTATTTAAGTTCTCGGATGTCATATACAAATAATTACTCATTATTGGTAGAATAGGGCTATAATGATTTAAATTCCAAATCATAAAGCCAGAAAAAGGCAGCAATTAATACAGTATGTTTTGAGTATTTATAGTTTTCACCTCCTTCAATACATGAAGAGGATTACAACAACCGTATTACAACATCCTACCCATGCCAAGACATCAACGAGGGCTTGAGTGAAACCTGGCAGCAGGAGGTCAAAGGGCAGTGTGAGATGAGATGAGGGCCTCGGTAAAAAACAAAATCAACTTCCAATGGCAGACAAGTACAGGGGTCAGGGCGCGATCAACGGATGAGACAGTGCAACACAGCCCGAGAGGTCTAGGTGCCCTTTAAAACGGAGAAGTAAGCTGCCAACATCCATTTGTGTGCACTTCACCGTCTCCCCCTCCGTCTCCCCTCGCACGGTGCCTTTACATTTTGACTTGGAACCCACACAAAAGCAACAACACAACGACAAACATCTACTTGTGGGTTTTGTCCTGTGGGCTGAACACAGGGAGGTGAAAAAATCCACTCTGCAGAGCTTAGTTCATCCTTACAGTCCTCCTAGATCCCTACTACCAACCACCGTCTAGTGCGCATGGTGTTGTGCTTTGCCCCTCACAATAGCCCCCCCCGGTATGCAAGGAGAATATATGGATACTATTGGAGAAGAGATGGGAGGACAGGACACACACACACAGGTCAAAACCCGACTAAGTGGTTATTGACTCAATGTGCAATGTACTGCATCTCTGAGTGAGACACAGCATGACTGAAACTATATATACACATAGATAAACAGATTTCGCTTCATATTTAGTTTGTGGAAAGCAAATACCCAAAAACATAGTGTTAAGTCAACAGTCCGTGAAGACTAGGTGTTCCAGTTAGCTTTAGCCTGAGTGCAACATTGACCCTCAAGCCAAAGCAAACTAGTGAGGCCATGTAAACATCAGCCACTCAATGGGCCCACGCTGCATTTCATCCACCCATAACGCTAGAGCAACGACGCATGTCCATGGACATGTCCATGAACACGCAATGATTTCACACAACATCCCGTCCCAAATATCTATAAAGAGAGCACTAACGCTTATGAGGTCAGCCAAGAAGTAGAAGTGATGCAGGAGTCCCTGAACCATAATCATTCCTGACAGTACTGGGCTATAATAATGGACATCATGAGCTGACAAGTGATTCTGAGATGTGTGATTTAAGTGCAGTACATTTGCATAAGTGTGTGTGTTATTTAAAACATTTTTACAGTGGAAGTAGGCATGGCATACTCAAGACAGCAGTAACATTGATTGAAGAAATTGTGTTGAAACTGTCGCCTTGAGAATTCAGGTCAATGGTTTGGAATGCAGCACATTTCGGTGTCAGCCCGTGTGCCACTGTGGCTGTGTGACGCGTGGGCGTGCAAGGTGTGAGTCCATGTTCATTACTTTTCCCTCTGTGAGAGCGCACTCTCCTGAGCCCCTATGGAGTTTCTATGTGTAAGCTGCCTGACATATACCGCCTAGATATCGCGCTAGCTGTGTGTGTGTGTGTGTGTGTGTGTGTGTGTGTGTGTGTGTGTGTGTGTGTGTGTGTGTGTGTGTGTGTGTGTGTGTGTGTGTGTCTGTGAAGCAATAAGCATGACATGATTAGGATGTGTGTGCAACTCGGCTACTTGCCTGAATTGCCTTGTAAATACCATGTTTAAAATAAATTGAATAAGAAGAAACAATGCAACAGTGAGAAGGGCTAAAACCACCTGTACCGCATGTGTAAATGAGGAAAAAGCATAGTGAGATGAAAATGAGACATGACTGAATGCAATGCAGGAAAGAAAAGAAAAACTCATTGATGAGCGACGGACGGCCACAGGGCTGATGGCCACCGTTGGTTTCTTTATGTCTAACCGTCGTTCCCTCCTGAACAGGCGGGACCCCTTGCCACCCCTGGGTGGCAAGAGGAATGGGAGTCAAAGCCTCAGTAATCCACACCATGAAAAATGACAGATAAAAAGAAAGAGAGAAAGAAAAAGACAGAAGGAAAGAGCAAGCTTTGGTCTAAGCAGCCTGCAGACAGCGCGCGGCTCAGAGCAGATTGAGAGTGACGGGCTGCTGATTAGTCAACTTGCAGCCCTCGAGACCAGAGACTGCACGCGTGTGCGTGTGCGCGCGCGCACACACACACACACACACACACACACACACACACACACACACACACACACACACACACCATCAAGCCTTTTTGTATTCAACACTACACAGGGAAAGTACCTTTGGCGCATGTTCTATGTGGCAAATCAAATCCCATTCCGAGTCGACGGGATCTAGATGTGTCCATCTCGTACCGTTTACCTTTAGTCATATTTTAATCATCTGCATAGTCAAGTTTGGCATTTGCCATGTGACACTCATCACCCTTAATAAATGTTGACTGGAGTGTCCCATTTTGTGACAAGACTCAAAACACAAGCGCTGCCTTATTTGATTTCAATAAATATGTTAACAACAAGATGCAACGATAAGCCAATTAGATGCAAGTGATGAATGACTGGGGAAATCAACCTATAAACCAGACTCATCATCCTTCAGACACGTGATTGGTGTCGACAGGTAGAAAATGTTGCTAGCTTGGACAACAAATGCAAAGAGACACATGGGAAATAATACGTGGAGAAAGTAATATGTGGAAATGAAACACGCAAAAGACACATACGTCTGCAATGAAGATTACACGTAGACTAGATGTGTGTACGTGCGTGCACGTTTGCCCCGGAGCACGGATTAGAGCCACATGGGGTTCATAGGGGGTTGCAGGGGCAGGGCAGGCGGTCAGTGTTACCTTGAGGAGATAGACGGGGATGTTGCTGAAGTCCACAGGAAGCTTGAGCAGGAAGCGTGCAGAGAACTCTCCTGTCTGGAAAATGAGGAACAATACTTAAACAAGAGACATCTTCTTCACGCATCTTATCCTGTGAAAGTCAAAGATATACAAGAGCTATGCACACAGATCACATAGAGATCTTTGTATACATTCAACAGATGAGAAGAAGAACAAACATGGGACTTGCTTGCATTCTGTACACCGCCACAAACTCTCACACAAATGTATGTACAAATGTACTGCACCGTACTTGAAAATATATCATATATTATTATTGTAAATATAATAATGTAAATACAAATACTGTAATTACGTTTTATTTGACGTTTTTCTTTAATTCTATTGTGACTTTATTCATATTTGCATTATGTATTATGTATTTGTCTTTATATTGATATTTTGTTTTATTGTATGCTGCTGTTAAGATCAACTTTCCCCTCGGGGATGAATAAAGTACCCATCCATCCATCTATCTAAAAAGGAAACCGTAAACTTGAGCGTGTGCACCCACCCGTGTGAGGGCTAAAACATGCGAGAGTGCTACTACTGTGCTACTACCAGTGCTTCGATGCTACAGGTGGACGAGGGCCGACGCCGCGAGGACACCCCCAACCCAGCTCCGCCTATTTCTGTGTCCACCTATTTCCACGTCGGACCATGACAGCACTAATTAAAGACACGTATATTCCACAGTGGAATATATAATTAATTTTATTTGTGAGTGGTGTGATGTGCTGAAATATTTCTTTGATTTATTTTGTTGCTTTTCGTTTTGACAATAGGCCTACACGGCTAACTTATTAGACTGACAGACATTAATTGAATCTCAAGCTGCGTCTTGCATTTGGAAGATGTATCTATGTATTTATCAAGTCACATATCAGTTACGATCAGAACTATAAGTCACGGGATGTAGCCTATTAGGCCTACCAAGTTTAGTAGATATTATGCCCCAGACAGAACGGCTGTAGTGTTTTTCCTTTGAGGGGTTACACAAGGAAATGCCTACATTGTTAGGAGATAAGGTAGGATATAATAATAATAATGGCAACAATGACATTAACCTTTAGAATTATATAATTATATTAACAAACAAATAAATAATCAATGAATCAAGCAGTTGAGAACACTACTCGTATGGCGATGTGTGTCCAACACAAGAACACACAGTTTTATAAGAAGTATTGTAAAATTTGACACATATTCGTCTGAGGGAGGGGCGCGAGTTGTTTATCGCACGCCTGGGGTATATCCAAACTTGAGCAGTACCCAGCTGTTCTTGCGGCCGGCGTAGACCTCCATGTTGCGGCCATAGCTGGGTTCCTCCAGCAGGCTGTCGTACTCAAACAGCAGCCTGGAGCTCTCCCGGAGACGCTGGCACTGGTACTGGTGGTACTGCTGGATGAGCTCCTTGACCAGCTGCAGCAAGCACTCCGGGTCCCTGGCGTCCCACTGGACCAGGTGCTAGAAGAGGGATGGTGAGGTTGGGGGAGGGGGGTGGAGGGGTCATGGGACAATTGAGACAGAGTTTAAGGAATGTGAATCTAAAAGTCTTCAATGTTGATGTACGTAGATTTTTTTTATTGATTTTTGTATCGCTGAAGCTCGCTGAAGTTTGCAGTCGTATGCATTTGATTTATTTAATGAAAGGGTGTGGGACTGGTCGGTGTGTTTTGACAGCCAGGTATCTCAGGAGCTATGCAAAGGACAGCCTCTGGTATACATCAGCGGTGGCTTGAAACAATCCCTGTCATGAGTTATGTATTTATTGTGTGTTTTGGAGGCAGCAAAAAAAACAAAAAAACATTTAATCTGCAAAAGTGAAAAATGACATGTTGAACAGATGTTCAACAGACGTGAAATTAGCGTGGTAAGAAAATTATAGGCTGAAAAAAAAGGGGAGGGACTCTTTGTTCTGATAGGACTCAGAGTCCTCTTCCTCACCTGATGTGCTATACTGGAGAGTATGCAGGGTAAAGACTGCACAAGAGAGGTCTGTGACAGGAACATCTTTGTTGTGGGTGTAAAGGTTAAGCTGGTGCAACGTGACCATTCATTTTCTGCATGCGCAGGGGACAATAACACCCATTCAAATGAAAATATATAAAACACATTTTGACACAGTCTAAAGTGTATGTTGTGCAGACAACCCCCTTCGCCCTCTCCCTCCTCCTCAGTGGCCTTTTTGCTCCAGGGAGAGCTACAACTAAATTGACCTGGCTCACCGGGTATTATCCAATGCACTTCCTGAACACGGCGCCCCCATGCAACCACCTGTCACAAGTGAGTGACCGGCGCTGACATAAAAGACGACTAACTCCAGCCGACGGCCGGGGAAGCCTGTGCGCCGATGCACGAAGGATTTCAGAGGCGTCCCATTAATGCGTGCAACACTGCGCGTAAAACAAATTGCAGGAAACATGTCAGGTCTAATAAACTGTGGGCCGAGCTCAACGAGAACGGCCGCAGCCCGTGAGGTGGTGGTGGTGGGTAGGAGACCCCCCCCCCCCCACCGCCTCAATGATTTGATCACTTCACTCTCTTTCACCTTTTGAATGACCGTGTTTGTTACCTTGAAGCATGAGAAGTTACCCATTTTTAGCATTGAGACCTGCTAATTAAAAAAACTGCCGCTTTTAAACGTGAAAATAACAAACCGACGCCAATACAAACATAACTTTGTTTCTATGCGAAACAGAGTCAATCCGAGTACTTAAACTGTCACTGACTAAACACACGACAACATGACCAGTTTAGACATGCAACACGCTCGTTGGCCTACATGTAAACTACTTGCTGGGAAATTAAACTGAGGAGTGAATCAAGGACAAAAACTAAGTAAAGTACCTTAGACTGGGAAAGTTGTGGTTTCAGTTCTGTTGTGTGTGCGTGAGGCAGTGTTGGTTCAAGGAGTAGTTATTAGGTAATAATCTACACCGCCCATCGGCTCAATTAATGCGAACGCACGCACACACACGCATACACACACAACACAGGTGGAAGAAACACAGGACGTGCCTCAACTTGTCCCACTGTCTGTCTGCTTTTGTCCTAGTCACCGGTCTGTATTGGCCCGACATAGAAAGACTGTATTGTTAGTTGCGTTAAGCACATGCACACGCACGCACACACACACACTCCCCTCTTTTCCTGCCATTGGAGAAGGAAGCAAGAGGGCAAGGGCTGGACACATGGAGGCACTGACCTCATCATCCCCATCATCCCCACCAGTAATACCGGGAATCCCGACATGGTGTGTGCGTGTGTGTGTGTGTGTGTGTTGGGGAAGGGGGGGGGGGGGTATGGAATACAGAGTCAAACAAGGACAGGCATTGTCCAAAAGAGGCAGCAGGCTGCCCCAGGGACATGGGTGATCTGAACGCGAGCAGAGAGACTGAGGAAGTGCTGTGTCAGGGTTGTGACATAAAGGATCATTGAAACTGGGCTGAGGGGAAAGGAGAGGGCTGGTGAGGGCTGGTGAGGGGGGGGTGGGGTCGGAGGAGGCATGATGCGGTATGAACACAAATGCCGGGCAGCACGGAGATGAGCCGTTGAGCTCACACAAGTAGGCCAAGGCCGAAGGAATGCGTGTGCATGTTAACCGCCTCTATTGATCGGGGGAGACGCTTGGGCTTGAATTACGGCTGGCGATTAAGGGCGTCGGTGCCTGGCTGTCAAACTGAAACTGGAAACAACTCACGTCGGCGTAACTAAAATATGCCCTGAAAAAGTCAGATTTATTCACTGAAATGTTACGCCTCATTTTCCAGCATAAACCACTGGCAGTTGCTAACGGCTCCAATGACAATACAAGAACATGAGTATGTCCCAATAGCACGATGTCACCCTTCAGATGTAAAGAGCACACCGAGTCACAGAGCAAGGTGCACGCTTCACCACGTTGATCCATATGCTGTGATGAACGCTCTGCTCTAACATCTACATGCAACACAAGACACTGACTTTCAATCCCCCCCCCCCCCCCCCTTGTTTGTCAGATGTGCTACATTTTCATTAGATTTTTTTCATTTGACTTATTGTATATTTATTATATCGACAATTACAAAACAAATTCGGTGTTCAGTTAGTTGGTTTCGTTTGGTGTGGTTTCATTTTGCAGACATGGGGAAAAAAGGAAGGATGAAAACTGGCAGTAAGACAGTAGGCCTAAGTAAAGGGTAGGACATCGACTAAACTATTTCAGACCTGGCATCATAAAAAATAAAAAAAAGAGTCCAAGAACACGCATAATCCTTAATTAAATGCTCTGTTGATGAAATATTTTAGTACTACACTACTTGTTTAAAATGAGGACACAATGCGCTTGTCATATCAGCAATTTTTACTGGCTCAATTTGGGCCTTTTAATGCGATTATTTTGCCACGGTAAGATCTGTGTGTCAAATTATTAAGCCTCAACTTGGCTTTTGATAAAAAAAACATACCGCTCTTATAGATAGGCCACATACCTTCCAGGTCTGAAAATAGGGGACATGCATGTATGCAAACCAATTCATAATCGCATTACCTAATCACATTATGATTTAATATCAAGGCCACAACAGCATTACATAGGATTCAAATATTTTGGGGGGATTAATCGAGCAATTTTAGTGTCCAAGCTAATGTGAAGCTAATAAAAAAGGTCAAAATAGCTTAATACACATAGCATTACTCAAAAGGCATTTACAACTGGCGACTTTTTACAATCACCTTTTTTTAACGCAGAATCAGAAGCAAACATTATTCTCCATTTATCCACTATTCTATCAATCCAATTAAATTGCAGGAACAAAGTTGTGCCAATGGTTATGGTTTATAGCTCAAAATTGATGGTTTATACATTATGGTTTTAACTCGGTTCAATTCCTTTGAATGGAGCACAGGGTGTAATGTGGAAAAGACGCACGTCTTGTCACATTACACCTCGTCTTGTCAATGTCAATATTACACCTCGTCTTGTCAACGTAATCTAGGCAATTTGGAAATAGCAAAGAAATGACAAAATAACACCTGTGTTTTCCCCAAGACGTACACCTGAATTGGACACCTGACACTGAACAGACCCAGGCAGACAGAAGGATGGCTTTCTGTGCCATCCGTCTGAACCATGTTCAATCCAACACGAATACGAGGCCAATGAGAAAGGGGCTGGCATGTGTAAACGTAAGATAACTATATAGGCCAAAAGAAGATGTTTGTTTTAAATGGCTTTAATGTGATTTTTATAGATACTGGCAGCCTGATCCAATAAACCGCTGTACACTTGAAAATGTGAGGCATTAAAAAACTTGGTGTTAAATTAATCTCTGAGAGTCCTTAATTCTAGTGTGGGCTCACGCCCTATTTTGCCGCAGAGAGTGCCAAGCCTAAGATCACACTAAATTGCTCTTGTCATGTGTTGAAGACACTTGGCATTCTTATCCCTTAGTGTTTAATGCCATGCAAACCGTGCAGCTCTCGGGTCCAACACGGAACAACTTGTTGAGGGAAGTCATTTGTTTTGTTTATAATTAATTGTGATGGTTTGGTCGCTGCTTTTACCCACTGCCCCTGCACTGTGAGAGCTGATAATGTAGCCAGTCGGTCTTGGCCACTCGCTCAGAATTTCTTGAACACTTTTTTTCTTCTCGTCCAACATTTTTTGGAGGCAAACAATGGCTTGTCCACTAAAAGCAAAACCCGTCTGTGATGCTTGCCAACAACACACTCTAATAAAAGCTGGAACTCATTATTCCCCTGAAGCAGGAAGGAAGTGGGAGCAACAGTTGGTACGCAATGCCCAGGTCGGCCTAACCCTTTACGGGCCATCTGAGGTCCATTGTTACAGCGGCAACAGGGGGACAAGTCGGACTGGCAGATAGGAAGCGCTGGGCGCTGGCATCCATGGATTTGGGTTTCACCAAGTAGCAAAATGAAAGTGACTCAGTGTGTGAGACTGCATCTTCTCTGAGGAGTCGTAGTGAAACATGGGTAGGGAAATAAGTAATTACGCATAGGCTAGGGCAGCAGATGAAATGTAACAGCATTGGTAGGAGAACGGAAATGGATGACAAGGCTGATGGCATTGAGAGTTATGTTGTTATCCTCTGCAGCACCTCTTCAACATGAACACACAAACTTTTGCATCTGACAGTAGTTGCCAAATGTAAATATGAACTTGCAGAAAGTAGTGAAAGAAGGTGGAAAAAGAAAACAGGAAGATAAGCAGTGCATATCCTGTCGGTAGCAGTAGCCCCTCCAAGGTCACTTTGATGTGAGGTCGCTCTGCTTGCAAAAGACTAAAACAAATAAAAATGTATGTTTTCCAACAGCACCGAAGAACACCACACAATGCACGCATCCTGGCTCTAGCCCCACAGTACATGTACAAAGTCCCAAAGTAAATGTTCCCATCGTAAATTTGGAGGAGTCTTTTAGTGGGCAATTGTTACGGTCGCTATAAACTAGACGTCTGTAGTAGCTGGCACATTTGTAGCATACATTTGCACCTTGACAAGATGAAATATAGAGGAGAAATCTATTCCATGATTATTATTATTAATATTATTATTATACATTCAGTGCACTTGCATGGAGTTCTGTTGAACTGACTATACAGGTGAATTAGCTCACATCACCCAGCCACAACACTTATGCAGAAAGCGTGAAAATTCTGGAATTTCCAGTGAAACTAGACAGAGCTTGCTTCTGTTCCAGAGACTGTAATGGTTCAGTTTGGATAAGCGGGAACATGTTGATGTTGCATTTTGGTGAGGCCAAGGAGTCCCAGGTTAACCCCTTTTTCACACACACACACACACACACACACACACACACACACACACACACACACACACACACACACACACACACACACACACACACACACGGGGAAACTCCCAAAATGTGGTTTATGGCCTAAGTGGAGGTCAGGACAAGTCTAGACCAGAAAAATGATACATTACAGACAAAGAGGGG
>OOFB01037026.1:3092-21174 GCA_900323305.1 Trachyrincus murrayi
GAGGGTCCTCAGACACACGGACACACATCCACACCTTCCAGTCCACATTCACCCAGGAGGACCTCCTCCCTGGGTTTGGGTTTCCGTTAGGGGTTTATCTCTTTGCGCCGTCTGGTTCCTCTGTGTCGGTTGTAGCCACACACACACGCACACGCGCACGCAGACGCACACACACACAAACACACGCAAGCATGCATGTATGCATGCACACACACAAGCACGCACACACACATTGCATTATTTCAGGGATGAACACACACACAAGTTAACACTGACAAGTCTAGTGCACTTTTAATTTTTGTATGTGTGTGTGTGTGTGTATCTATGTGTGTGTGTGTGTGTATTTGCCAGCCTCAGCTGTTATCCTGTATTAACTGTCTTCCTGTGTGGAGCGTCCCCAGGGACCTGGGGTCTGTCTATAAGTGATAAGTAGACAGGCACCGAGGAGTCTACAGGTTTTAAAGAAAACGCTTGTATTCACGACATGGACACATTCAAGTTCCTCAAAACTATTACTTCAAAGCGACATTAAAAGTGATAAATTAATACTTACATTAAAAAAATATATTCAAGCTTAATAAGGGTGGATAAATTGACTCAGAATCAGACACATACACACACACACACACACACACACGTCATTATCACACAAAAGCTAATCATCCGATTATGCTAAACATAACGGTATTACACAATCTTACAAAAAATTGTTCACACAAAACTCTCACACACACATGCAAGTACGAGAGAGAGAGAGAGAGAGAGAGAGAGAGAGAGAATGCGTCAGTAGGAGACAGAGCTGGGATTAAGTCTTTGGCTGCAAGTCCAAGTCAAGTCAAGTCTTTAGGTATAGTCAGTGGCCAAACTACGGTGGCCACTAAGGGTAAATCGGGCCGAGACAATAATAATGCAGCGTTTGCCCCTATAGCGTGTTTTCCCCAGCAGCGACGCAACAAACAAACAATGCATTCAATGATTATTTATCATAGCCTTTAGAATCGGACAGAATATTGCTTTCAAGTCTCTAGAGCCTCGAGTCTCAAAGCACCGAGTGTCGAGTAAGTCAAGTCTCACAGCAGGCGAGTCCAAGTCAAGTCGCAATTCCCCATTTTCGCGACTCGAGTCTGAGTCTCAAGTCCCCAGCTCTGAGAGAGAGAGAGAGAGAGAGAGAGACATTGGGAGTCCGCTAGAGGAAGAGACAGAGAGAGACAATCTGCGGGCTTAGCTTGAGAAGATGGGTTATGAATATTGATTTTAGGGACTAACCTCGATATAAAATCATATTGAACATTTAATACAACCCCTGTTTTTCATCGTGGAACTCCTAGTTTTTTGGCAGATGCCACGTTGGTAAACTGGTATGTCTATATGTTCAGTGCTCATTCATACACATGCAGTGTCGTACAATGTTGTACATTGTACATATATATATGTCTATTTGTGATTTGGTAGTTCATAACATCAGAGCTTTTCCATCTGTAACCTCAAACAGTTAGTTTAGTTTAGTTAGTTTCGTAGTTAGTTTAGGTTGGTTTTAGCTGTTCCACCCGGTCTTTTACAATGCATATTTCTGTATAAGTCTATGATTGAATGAAGTATATTACAATAGCACCACTGCCATACCAGTAGTGTGATCTCGCCGACACATGCAATAGATACCACCTGACTGTGTGTGAAATATATACAGAGGCTTACAAGCAATGTCCTGCTGGGATGTGTTTCTTCGCCCCCACCACTTTGATGATGACATCACTTGTAAGCACGTCCTGGAACAAGGGGATCTCAAAGCTCTCTATGATCTCTAAAGCGGGCCTCCGCCCATCTCACCTCCGCCCTTTTCACCATCTTTATCGTCCTTCGCCTTCTCTCTTCTAGCATCTTCCATCGTCTTTCCATCGCTTCGATTCTCCTGTTCTGTATTTGCTGTATATTTCATGCCGCCATTCCAGAGTGAAGTCCTGAAACCCAGGGCGCCCAAAATGCTTTTGTTAATCACTGATTTACAGAGTGTCACTCTTCACAGAGGCTCTCTGAAGCTGTTCTTCACAAGCCAGAGAGGCCCCCGTTCACCCCCGGGGCCCCTGATTCGGGCTCTTAATACTGCATATGCCCTGGAAACTTCCCCATGCCTGAAGACGGCCTGGGGGAAGGAATATTAATCAGTACATGTGTCACATTGATTACCTTGTACAGTATCCTGTCAGGGTGGCGTGACCGCTCCAAGACGGCTGCACGACAGCCAGTGCACAAAGGAAGTACATCATCGTATTTCTTGGAGACCGTGGAAAATATACTGTTGATGTTCCTCGCTGATGTTATGATAAAATAAAAAGAGTAGTAAATCCGGAAATAAGCTAGGAACTGTGTAAGCGTAGCGCCATACTGGGAAGGTAATGCCAACAAGTAAATCTATTGATTTCCCACAAGGGTGGTAAATGTACTTTCACTCACGTCATGTCCCATGGTAAATCTACAAATCTCACGTCTTGCTGCACGTGGGAGGTCGACAGGTGTCTCGTAGCACGGCTAGCACAATCAGCTACCGTCTGTTACATTGAGATTATGCTTTGGTCCGTTAGATTTAACTTAAAGGGTAACTTTGGGATTTTTCAACCTGGACCCCATTTTCCAATCATTTTGGGTCTAACTGACAACCATTTTTGAAATTGGTCCAGATTGGTACAGATTTTTACAAGTGTTTGACAACATTATGGAAAGGATGCCTACAGAGAAAGGAAACTTTTTTCTTTACCTTTTGCTTGGTCCGGTCTGTTTGTTGTTATTGTGTCTAACCAAGTCTCACTCGAGGAGAAGTCTCGCTCTGAAATCTTGTGAAATCTCACATTGTCGAAATCAGCTAAATATTCAGCTACGACTTTAAAAAATAACCTACCCTTTCTCTCTCACGAGATTTCAGAGTGAGAGTCTCCTTGAGAGAGACTTGGTTAGACACAATAACAAACAGACCGGATCAAGCGAAAGAAGAAAAAAGTTTTATTTCTCTTCCATAATGTTGTCAAACACAACAATCTGAGCACTTTTAGAAGACGAACATTGAGGGTTACAATACTGACGTGTCGCGGCTGTGTTCTCGCTCAATACCGGACCGATTTAAAAAATCAGTCAGTTAGACCCAGGTTGAAAAATCCAGAAGTTACCCTTTAAGATTTGTTCTGTTGCATTTAATGTAACATTTGTCACATAGTTACACTTAACATTGATCATAAACTACTATATTTTTACATATTACACATTGCACATAACACAAGACAATAATTAGCATTCTAATTTGCTAATGTATCTTATATCTAATGTGTCGCCTTCACGTTATTGTTTATACATTTTTTGTGTTTTTTTTTTTCCTCCATAGTTCTGATTGGTGGGTCGGCCAAACTGCACCCGCTCCTATTGGTCAGCTGGACGACCTTTGCCCTCCTCTGCTTCCTGCTCTACAGATGATGAGTAATGACAGACTGTCTCGACTGGCGCTCTTATCCTTCCCGAGCCACCGACCAGCCAGTGTCCTTTCTTAACCTTCCTCTCAATTAATTTAATAATAATCCATTCATTCATTCATCCTTCCATTCCTTCCATTCCTTCCATTCCTTCTCCCCTTTCATCAGCCTTTTGTCTTCATCCATTGTGTTAAAATACATATATATATACTTTCTTCTATATTCTTATCTATAATGCTTTTTGTTTAACATTCTGCTAGACGTTCTAGACGCTAGCGTGTCAGCAGTGTATCGTCGTCTGAGGCTAACATTGTCTCTATAGATATAAAACATATGTGTACACTACACGCCACCCCTCCCCCACCCCGTGCTTCCTTACACTCAATACCCTGATCTACATGTTCCTTTGTTCATTCAACCCCCCTCACCCCCCAGCACCACCACCACCACCACCACCACCCCCACCACCACCACCACCACCACCACACACACGTCCACTGTACCCCCTCTTCTCAAACCCCCCCCCCACACACACACACACACACACACACACACACACACACACACACACACACACACACACACACACACACACACACACACACACACACACTTCCAGCGCCCCTTCTCCCCTGGCACGCCAAAGTGTCGGACACTCTACCAAAGACGTAGGAAGGACCTAAGCGAAAACAGAGAAAACAAGATGGCAGGAATAGAAGGCGAGGAGAAGGAGTAGGAGGAGGAGGAGGAGGAGGAGGAGGGAGAAACTCTGCCCTTAAATTACAAAGAATCCACTTCCCTCCGACGCCTTCACAGGGCGCCATCGGAGCTGCTGAATCACAAAGAGAGACGGACAGAGGGACTGATTAATGAGAGGATAAACAGGTGGATTTATGAGGATGAGTGGACGGAGATGAAGAGAGAACCAAGGTGACCGGCGATCCGTCCGCTTCCCTCTCCTCTGCCTCCACGGACAACCCGCCGCGGCTTGGATTTTACATGTACATTTATGGATATATATATGAATATAAAATATACGAGATAGCAACTATAACACAAACAAACTAGGACAGTGGAGGACTGAATGGAAACTAAAGAAGCACAATGTTTATACGACCTCTGCTGTCCCTCTGGGTTTTGTGATACTTATTCTGTGAAGTTGCTGTTTGTCGAAGCGTTTTTATTTTATTTTTACTTTTGCTCTTTTTTGGCATTTTAAGGAGCAACAGTTATTAAATATTATGTTAATATTTATGCGCAGGAGGGAGGACAAAAAAAACTGAGATTTGCGAACCCAAACCGTAAAACGAGCACTTGGAAGGAGCTTGTTGACATTTGAGCCGAGCTCAGTGGAAGGGGGAACCTTGACCAACTTACTTTCTCATGTCAACTCGTTCATATCATTCATGTGCATGCAACGTGCACACACACACACACACACACACACACACACAGATGGAGAAAGAAAGAGAGAGACTCTTGGATTGCTCCATCGTCATTAAACCAGTTTCTTCTCTTGCTGGACTAAGAACCTCAAGGCGGTCTACCTTCTACAAGACTGCTGGAGAACCTCTGTCAGCAGGTCCATGGCAGGAGCAACGAGGCGAGGAGGACACTGTAGGGGGCGCTGTGGTGACCACCGGACTCGTGTCACCTCCTCAAAATGGGCCCCCCAAGTTTCCGATGTCGATTGTCACGTCTGGGTTTCCCTCTCGCCGCGTGCAGGAGGAAGTCTCTACGACGGGGAGCGATGGTTGAACGGTAAAAGAAAAGCGTGGTAGCTCGCGCCTCCAAGGTTTGAATAGCCCACGCTTCATCAGTGTTCATGAATCAAGGATGAATGTCCGTCTGTACTGCGTTTTTTTGTTTATGGCTTTGCCATGAACCAAGTTGCGTTCGATTCGCTCTATTACTTCCCGGTTTCCCACGCTCACTTACCTACTCCAGACTTATATTTTCCCGATAAAGTTTATGGTACAAGGGTGATCATCACCCAACACACACACACACACTCAAACCAGCCGATGAAATTGCCGGAGTTAATATACAGCTAGACAGACAGCTCTCGTAACAACAAAAAGCAACCTTGTCTGCCTCATGACACACCTCGCTCATCCCGCTCGTCTTCTGCCGTCACCTCCTCTGTTCCCCCGCTAGCGTTGTTGCTTTAGGATGGCCAGGGTTGTTGAACCTCATTACTCACTTAATATCATAGGTAGTAACATAACATAGTAGAAAAATGACAGTGTGTTTCCTTGTTATATTACTCTGCATAGCCTGGTGGTGTTGGTGGTCCTCTGGTCCACATACAGTTATTATGTAACCTATACTGCCGGGTCTTGTAGGTAGAACCATGCTACATGTGTTATGCATTGCAAAAAAACTAAAACAATGTTTTGGTCGAAACGTTCATGAAAAGAGGTGTCTGTTATGTTTGTATCCATCGGATGGTATGTTGTGGATCATCCAGGCGAAGAAAACGGTTTCAAGCGTAAGAATCGGTCAAACAAATCGACTATAGTTAAGTGATTTCCTGTGAGAATTTCTGCCCTTGCATCTTCCATAAACAAACGTTATAATGGGCAGTTGACCTGATGCCTAGTGTTACGATCCACCCCAGAAACAGTTAGTTGGAGATATTTAATCTTAAGTGCTTGATCGTTCATTCTCAGCCAAAGGCTCAGTTTGGAATACGTTTCTTCAGTCATGTCTTTTCATCTGATGTCTACTCAGAGAGAGAAAGAGATTTTCTAAGGCATCATAGGCATGTTTATGTTTTATATACAGCATAGTTGAGAGCTACAGAACTCCATATTAACCCATGTATCGTTGCATATCCAATTGCTGCATTTTACAAATCTGCAGAAATCCGTTGCAGATGCTCATTTCAGTTTTCTATGAACCAATCACGAATGAAACAGATCACAAACACATGATATACATGTCTTTTCACATGTTACGACAAACTAATAAAAAATACTGTACAAAATTGGCCCTTTACGCTACGATTGCATATTGATATTCAGTGACATATTTATATACAATAAGGCTTTGTTATTGTTCTACTTTTCACGGATAATATCAATGATCAGAACGCAGTGTGTTGTTTTGTTTGTGAGCATTGATCAAAAATAATAAAACATTTGTAAAAATCCCACAATAGGCTACCTTAATCAACAAGACAATTGGATCTCATATGAGCACTTTAGCTGCAACCACAACCTAAATTGGGTTTCAAGGAAAACATAATTAGCTCAAACAAATTCTCATTTGATTTGTGTTTTAATTCAAAGGGTCTGAATATCACCTGTTATTGTCGTGTTCATTTCAAATGTGTACTGATTAAGAGTAGCCAGGGCCTACATTGCAAATAATGCTTCTATAGCTCATCATAGTATGTCTAGTGAACACAATGAATGTCATGTAAATTAAACAAGCAACGGCAACTTAGATGATGGATAAATTATGATCTATTATATTAAATCTTTGCATATCTCATGATTCAACCGCTAAATCGCTAGTTTGTGACCATTTGTAAAACTATGATGCTTATAGCTAAATACATGTGTTTGTTTAGTTATTAATTTCTATAGACGTCATGGCTCTGGCTACGTGAATATGAAAACAGCAATCGGATTTAAAGTTGTCTGTCACTATCGTTTATCACTCAACAAATCGATCATGTGTCAAGTGTGTGAAGTTCTAATGAATATGGCTAACAGCAAGCTAATTCAATGTATTTTAATGTATACGGCTGCGTTCCAAATCTATTTCCTATGTTGTCCTTCCTATTACTACCCTGGAAGAGATGAGCAGTAGCAGTTGGTGGTCGAGCAGAAGGAAATGAGCAGTGTGGTAGAACATCTGGAGATTTAGGAAGCGAGGGCAAGCAGAAACTCTACAGAACGACTAATGGAACGCAGCCTATGACATCTGCTAGCTTGTTGCCACAAGCGTGGTTCCGCTGCCATATATGGGCAGTCACTTACGAGGTCTATGAAACAGCAATAAGTACAATAATGACAGTAGATTGAGAACACCAATAGATCGTAGCAAATACCTCATGCCGGTAACATCTTAATCCTTCATTATACACTACTGCTGTTCAGCACAGTCAGGAAGCATAGGGCAGCTGTCAGGGCGCATGCAGTAACACTTCAACACAAGTAATAAAAGGTGCACCAATAATGTAATACATGCAATGAAAGCTGAATTGTACTGAAAAGGGTAACTCTGAGTCCATAGCCGGTGTTTACTAGCTACAGGTGGCGATGTCTGTTGAACTGAATTATGAGTTGATAATACACAACAGGGCCCAGTGATCATCCCAACAGATCAATACCCAGTGCCCTTTGTTCACAGGATGTGAAATACAGTCTGGCAAACGATTTTAAAGACAATCCTAGCATAAATGTGTATATTTTACGCTCTCGACAGAAACACACATTGTCAACCGAAAAGCATAGAGAAACAAGTCCATGACTTTAAATGACTTTAAATCAGATGGTTGTTCATATCCAATGTCTAAAATGTATATGCCATTGGTATTGTTTGGGTTTGGTACCATACATGTACTGTATGGATCTAGGGCCATAGAAAGAAGAGGTTTCAGAATACAAATCTATGATAGATCTCTCCTTCATCACAGCACTAACGGACGCAAAGTATTTTCCATTGGTTTTGGTTGTAAAATGTTACCATTAGACTTGATCTGAAAATGTCATCAAAATGATGTGTATCAGGACACACTCAATTCATCTAAATGCTGTGATTTTGGTTATAGGTGGCATTGGCTCCCACAAATTCTGTTTTTAAACTCCTCCTCTGTGCAGTGTTTTAATACATTTATTTATTTTATTACAATTTTATTTTATGTGCCAAACCAAATTGGTACTTGTAATTATATATGGATTTGATAAATATCTGGAAATATATGGACGATAACTCTACTAATTACACATTCAGGTTTTCTGCATCATTTGAATGTATCGCCAAAAACTAAATTCAACTGCCAGTAGGACGCAATTCCTGCTGTATGTTTCAATTTAATTTCCACAACATGCAACAAAATGTCCACTTGTTGCCGAACATCGGTTGCACAATCACCCGTGTGTGTTTCGAAGACTCAAACGTGTGTATAAAGACATACAAACCCACGCTCTGAACCTCTGAAATAACACATTAACTAACTTACTGACTGTTAACTCAGCAACTGAATAAACTGTAAAACCACCACCGCTGGACAATTAGGAATCAAACCACAATGTGTATTTCCTGTTTATCCATAACCTATGGTGCCATAGATGGCGTAATGATCCTGGGGAATGAGGTGGCGTTAACATGTCCTATACTGTACTGTATGAGTGCACCTCTGTGCCCCAATGTTGCACAATGATATTATTACTATGAAATGTAACTCAGCGTATTACAGCCTCCATGAGCAGACTCAAAATGTTTGACCGTCATTGCTTTGGTTCTTTGAATGTGGTTCATGTGCTTTCGGGGAATTCCCAGTGTTGATAAACACATTTTTTGGCGGACATGTGTCCCTGCATCCTGGCCAGGTCGTGTTGTGTCCATTCTTGACGTCTCATTCTGCATTAAAATGGTGCGACCGGTCGTTAAACACGTATCGTAAGGTAAGCGTCACGAGTGGCCGGTAAACGAGATTAAAATCACCCTACTGCATCGTAAAAAAAAACATTGCAGCCTTCATGTTCATGTTGGTCACCATAGCGAGGCCTTTGGGAAACCAGGCTTTGGTCACGGTGAGGTGACCCCCTGGTAGTTAGTGTGTGTGTGGACTCGTGCTGACTCGTTAGTATATGAAATGCACCTTTAAAAGGAGACCGGAGGACGAAGGGCGTGGAAAGCAGTGCCGGGCGTTGTATATTCTCTGTCATGTACTGAACTAATTTAGAGGGAAAATATATTTGAAATATGACTCTGAAATGTACAAATAAACCGTCATGAAAATAACATGAGCTGTGTGTTTCTGTGTGGTGTAGATATTATCTGAATTATAGTCTGAGGTTTTGTTCCTGCTAATTCAGCCGTTGCAATCGGTTGAGATTTGAACCAATGCACCGAGACAGGTGTAACAACTGCAAATGACATCATTTTAGTTCATTTCAGGCTTTTTAAAACTTTGGGTTTTTTCCTTTTCTGTGTGAAAAGGATATATTGATATCATTTATGACGGATGCATTCTGTGGGCTAATGAGCCAGATGATGGAGTGTGTTTTGTCAGCCTAAAGGAGCAACACATTCACACCACCAGCAGTGTGCTATGACTCCCTCCTCTCCATAGCCCCGTAGCCTGTCACAACACATTCACACTGTCACAGAGAACACTGTAATCAGCCCTCATTTACACATCAAGCGTGTGAAAGCCCCAACATTTAGAGATAGATCCCTGCACGCTTTTATTGTTGTGATTTAATTACAGTATTTATATATGTATATATATATATGTATATTTCTGTTCCTCTTTCTTTGTGTTTTATTCCCAGTGTTGTCATCATTCTGTTATCTACTGTTGAGTATCACAAACTCTTATTAGATTAAATAATTATAATACATTGCAGTCTGTCTGGCTCTCTCAGTCAGTCAGTCTGTCTCTGTCTCTATCTGTCAGCTTGTCAGTCTGTCCCGGCTGCAGACTGCCGAGTGGGGTGGACAGACAGACAGACAGACAGGGGGCTAATGAAGGCATCTCTCCCCTCCACCGAGCAGCCCTCCAGCGGGGTGAGACGAGGGTGTGGTGCGACAGGAGGATCAGAGGTGCTTTATGCTCTCTAAGATGCTGGGAAGGGGCCATGTTCTCTATATCTGTCTTCTCTATTGTTCTCCCTCCGTCATTTAGGAGGCCAGAAGAGACCGGTAGACCGTTACCGCTGGTGTGTCTGCTTGGACGTGTCTCTGGAATCTGTGCAATAGTTCACCTAATAGAAAAGATACAGAGAAAATAGGCGGCACATCTTGGTACATAGCTCTCCGGTAAAGATCTCTATAATAAGAAAAGAGCAATTAAAAAAATGCGCACATGAACTTTTGTTCTGCTGTGTTTGGGGTGATCTCTGTTCTGTCCTACTTGGTTCTGTCTTTCATCGCGTGAGTTCCCCCTTCCTTCCATTTCTCCCACCCTGCACCATTGTCTTATCTGCTTCTTCATCGCATTCTTCATACAGGACCATTGTTTCACTACAAAAAAATGGCCAGGAAGCAAGGGTTAAAAGATGAATCGTGATGTTAATACACACCCTATACCATCCCTCTCAGAGAAGCCACATGATGCCTCGAAGACGCCTCCGTGCTCGACAAGTGAATTCTATGAGCCTGATAGTTCTCCACCAGTGAGCTACCGCCATGCACCTCATGCCAGATGCATGTATAGACCACAGTAGAAAAGCACACGCATGTGGTCATGATGGAGACACGGTCGCCCTCTTTATGCTATTGAGTCTAACGTCTGTCTCTTCTGCGGTTTCCCTAGATGCTTCCACGGTGGCCTGGACTGGGGAAGGTTTACATGTTGAACAGTCTGATGAATGTTTCAGAGGTGTTATCCATAAACAAGACATACAACCTAATGTCTATGAAGTGTATAGTACATATTTTTTTACACATCTTCATTCATTGTTTTAAAAATAGCTGATGACACACTTTATTATATAAATGATACAAAAACAGACTATTCACAACTGATCCAGAGACATAGGTTTGATTTGAGTCTGTGTGAAGTTTAGATTTGAATACCATTATAAAAGTAAGAAAAATATTACATTTGGGGAAATAAGTCAAAAGTAATAAACAGGTTTTAAGTAAAGCATTTGACAATGCAATTTAAATAATGCAAAACATTTGAGACTTTGTTCTGGAAAAAACCAAATTCATCCTGTTGACGAAGTCGATGTGCCATTTCCTAGGATGTGTTGTAGGAAGTGCTGAAGGTTAGCCATCTATCTGTTGTGCGGACATTGGCAGTCTGAAAAAGAAAAAGAAAACAGAGTGCCCTTGTCTTCAAAGGGAACATAAAGTTCATCACATAAGATGTTCAGACATGCAAACATAAGAGAAGAAGAAGAGATAAGTAGAGGCCAACATTTACACAGCTAAGCAGAAGCCATCGATTCGTATGAATGGTTTCCATCTATAATCCAAAATAAAGCCGGTACAAATAAAGTGCCTATTCCAACACTTTAATCAGAAATTTAAGACTTGATATTTTCTTCTTTTTCGCTGAGGCTTTTGTCTGGAAAAGGCTGAAACCTTGCTCATTCTGCAGTCTATTCAGCAGTGTATTGGTCTTTCTGTAGTACTCAAGGTGCCATTACCAGATTATTGGTACGTGTTGTTACGTGTTGTCAACATGCCTAACATTTCATGTATGCATTGGTTTTACAGAAGACCATTTTCAAAGTGTGGGCTGTTCTGCGGTGTTAGCCAAAAGCCATCTGCCCAGTGACCTTGTGCATCTTTTCATAGCGCTCTAATCTGTGCTAGTGGCAAGTTAAATGCGTGAGTAATCAGGCCAGTGGTTTCATTACCGGCCAATTAATCTCATATCAGCGTCGTTTAGTCAACTCTCTTATCTGCTCCTGTGTTTAAACACATTCTGCATAGACACGCAACACAACCGGTATCAACTTTGTGAGACCACATCGGCTTTAGACATTGAGAACATTGGAGAGAGAACATTGCACTAAGTATGTTTGCTCTCTGATGGTGCAGCCGGAGATAACGGCTACGTTCCAAATCTAACCTGCTTAGCTTATAATGCTTTTTTTGAAAAGGTTTGCCAACTAGATCGCTGCATACACTTATTCTGAGATGTTACCAAAGGGTTGTACTAGAAATGTCCTAAATGAGGGCCATAATTATGAGTTATTCATTCATAAATCATGTCTTTGCATGTAGCCCAAATAAGGATATTAAGCAAAAGCTTAACCAAAATCGAATTGTCGGTCTGTGGCGTAAGGGCGAACTCTAGTTGGGCACTCGTGCTTCCTTCAAAATAAAGGCACAGTCAGACACAACTTCTGCAGCCAAGTAATGGAGAATTTAATAAAATACACAGAGACAATCAGATAGATGCGGACAAGCATGCACACTTACAAGCACACACACACACTTACACTTACACACGCGCACACGCACACACACACACACACAACCACATAAACCACGGAGAGCCCCAAAGGACCCAGACTGTATATTGGAGGCTCTGGAAGAAAATCACGCTTGCAATGCCACTGCTGTGAAGGAAAAAGAGATGGAAAACAACATGAGGGGCAGAGCGAGAAGCAGACAACACTCCTCTCCCTTGCTCTTTAATTCGCCGGCCCCTCTCCAACAAAGTGCGTCTTAATGAATTGGAAATGGTGTTATCCACGAGAGAGCACGTCCACAAACACGGCAGTCTGGAGGTGTGGACCCCATTTAAATGAGTCCTCGCAGCGACCTCCCTGGGCGTGAAACCACCAACCTCTCTGGAGTGGAGATGAGATGGAGGAACGCTCCCCACGCAGCACAGAGAGGCTTTACCGCGAGGATACTCACGTATATAGCACGCTGGAGAGGTAATACTGAGGATACTCACGTATACAGCACGCTGGAGAGGTAATACTGAGGATACTCACGTATACAGCACGCTGGAGAGGTAATACTGAGGATACTCACGTATACAGCACGCTGGTGGGAGTCACGTGCTCTTTTACGTATCTGCACGTGTGCACACTTTACGACGAGGATTTCATGAAAACTATATATAAATAAATAAAAAAATATATATATATATATATATATATAAGTTCAAGAAGGGAATTTGACATTTTACTAAAGTCGTAAATAAACAGCCTCTAATCATATACATCGCATTCATGTTTGCTTATGTTGGTCCGTGTCTTCAAATGAATATTTACGTGGTACGGATGATAGACGATTATTTCATTTTAAACACATTTTGTTTTATATCTTTGAGTCTCACCTACTGTATCTTTGACCTGTCAGCAGTTTGACAAGGGAACTCATTCTTATTCTTAATTACACCACAGCGTTGTTGAATACTCGATCCCGATTGGTCAATAACCAAGGGTGTGCATTATTGTTCAGTAGCGGGACACCTCTGCCTTGCTAACGGTTTGCGCTACGAATCCGACAAAACAACAACGGTCAGAGAGAACTATCGACCAGCTGGCGCAGAAGACATACGTTATAGATGAAAGTAACTAATACCTAATTATTGTTGGTAACTGTGGTGTAAGTGGAATGAATAAACCACTCCGGGTTGCATCCTTATTGGAAACTAATGTACTTTGGTGGTACATTATAATGGGACACCCCATGGTGTTTGTCTTACAGACCACAAACTGCTTTGTGCATCTTTTGTCATGTGTGCCTGACCTCAATGAGACTTCTTGAATAAATAAAGGTTAAATAACAATTCATTAAATATAAACATTAAACATTAATCCAATCTCAAAATGTATTCTGTGCTTTTTAGAAGGCCTAAGGGCAAACATCGGGCTCTTGGAAATCATTAGTGAATACATTTCAAATTTGAATGTGTCTAAAAAGAACTCTTTGAACAATTTGGTTCAGCAATTAAAGACACAAATGGCTTCTATGATGATGTGGTGTTTTCAAGTAAAACTTATTTCATCATAATTAATCCTGCATCAGTCATCTGGGGCGATAGTTTACTTCTTCAGGACAATAAACTAATATTGTTCTGCAAGCTATTCCACTTCTTATCTTCTAAAATGTTTCCTTCTATTTTCAACTCGCTTATTAGAGGAGCAAATTGTGTTTTGTCTGAGAGAACACTCACTTTGTATTCCTCAGGCTATATGAAATATGAATATGAATATGAAATATGCTCTGGTAAAACCAAAAGAGAAAGTCTACGAAGAAAAGGAAGAAAAAGACAAATCAAGGTGATTGGCATGTTGACAGAAAAACAACTGAGTGGGACGGGGGCTGATAAGTTGTTGAATACATTTGCATTCAGATTAAGTGTGAACAAAGCGATTAATAGCAGACTGATTTTTAGTCCTCATTCAGACAGCTGTTAGAGCCCGGTTGTAAGTCCTTACCATATTACTGTGACGGTATCTGACACCATTCCAGTACAAAAGGTGTTCAGAAGAACAGCAGCTCCAGTGGCTGTAAGATGTCCACTGTGTAACCAACTGAAATGGACACAATTGTAGATTGTAGATGTGTATAAATATGTGTCATAAGTGACTTGTTAAAATAATCCATACATAATGATAAATAAATCATTCTAATCATATATTATATTAGCTGGATAATTCTCACTGCTCAGCATGACCTCGAACTCAAGCAAAGTTAATAACTAACATTAGTTCATAAATCATAATTTATGCTGCGATTCGAGTCTAAACCTAGCCAATTTGTCATTTGAGAAATTCATTACGCTAAATTGATCTTACATTTTTAGCATATTTTAATTATTTAGTTTATCGTTTCAGATTTGCTCCTCCAGATGCACCTATCTTCACGCACACACACACGCACACACACACACACACACACACACACACACACACGTACACATTTACTCACATGCACATAAACACTCATGGACACACAGACACAACCACACATAAATGCACACACAACCACACACACTGACACGCTCATATACATCCACACACAAAAGCGTCTGCACACACACACACACACACACACACACACAGGTGCTCTCCTCTCCACCCGGGAGAGCTGGGTCGCTGGGCCATGCATGGTAGTTGTGCCTCGGTCTCACCCTGAGCCCGTCCAGGTGAACATGAGAATCTGGAAATGGTGTCAATTTTGGAAGAATTGGGGGGAAAATGGACAAAATAAATTTCAGTTAATGAGGAAAACTGATCCCAGCTCCATGCTTGGTGGTCTGGGGAAGACAGAGCCTCACAAGAGAGAGAGAGAGAGAGAGAGAGAGAGAGAGAGAGAGAGAGAGAAAATGGAAGAGAAACAGACAATAGGATTAAGGTTGTTTTTTCATGTGGGTGTTTATTTGGTTAGTTATGCACATGCGGAGCGCCAAGCTGGAAGTTGGTTTAAATAAGCCCTGGTTATTACTGTGAACAGATGTTAACATGGATGCATAACAGCATGTTTTAAGTGTGTGAAAATAATGTGGTTAATTTAGAAATGTACGCAGATTGAAGCCAGTATATAAAAGAAAAAACACACAAAATGTTTCCCCTGCCCACTTTGCTATCTGAAGATTATAATGAATCAATTAAAAAACAATCCAAAAACAATAGCACAACACAAATGTGTGAGCTGATATGTAAGCTTTGATGTTAGCATCCACAAGCACATCAAGCTAGCCCACAGGGCTAACAGAACAACCAACCTAACCTGTGTTAGCCCTATGTTCCTGTGTTAGCCCTGTGTTCCTGTGTTAGCCTTGTGTTAGCCCTGTGGTCCTGTGTTAGCCCTGTGTTAGCCCTATGTTCCTGTGTTAGCCCGTTGTGCCTGTGTTAGCCCTGTGTTCCTGTGTTAGCCCTATGTTCCTGTGTTAGCCCGTTGTGCCTGTGTTAGCCCTGTGTTCGCCCTATGTCCCTATGTTAGCCCTGTGTTCCTGTGTTAGCCCTATGTTCCTGTGTTAGCCCTTTTCTTAGATGTTTCAACTCTCAACCTATCATGCCTGTATTCTCTCCATGTTCTTTATAGAACCAGAGTTGCTGTTCTTTATAGAACCAGAGTTGCTCTCCTTTCCTTTTCTCCCCCAGTATTCCCAATCACACTACACACTAATCAGACTCTAATCTCACTCATAATTGTCCTCTAATCAACCTCTCGCTGTCATTCGTTTTACCATTACCCCCACTTTAATTGCCTTTTGAGCTAAATTGCTGTTTATTTCCACATCGTGACGGAGATACGCAGAGTTAATTACAGGGAGCGAGTCGATGAAGAGGAGGAGGATGGAGAAGCTCCATGGAGGACAGCAGAGCGGGACGGAGTGATCAGAAAGGCAAGATCTTCGTCACAGGGCTTTTATTGTGAAAGTGTGATGTAAGAGAAAGTGAAAGTGTAAGCATCTGGCTTCAACCAATCACGAATCACAATCTACAAGGCATGCGTTGTTTTGTCTATGCATACTATATACATATCTATATTAACTGTACGGTACGGGGTCCACGGTTCGGTACGCACTGCCAACCGCTTTCTCCATAAGAAAACACTGGAGTGGGTCGCACACGGTGTCCAAACGCGTCTCAAGTGAACACGTTGGTGAGACGATCGGCTACCGAACAGAAACAACTTCTCCGCGCAGCCTTCAGGCAACAAGATGCGGATGATTCCGGCAGCCGGTCCAGAGAGATCACCGCAGAGATAGCAGCAGGTTTGAGACCCTTCTCTGTGGTGGAGAATACGGGGTTCGAGAACATGTTTAAGGCCAGGTACTACGGGCAAAAATAATGATTATAACTTAGAAACGTATGAACTTTCACACCATGCACACAATTATTACCAATAACAAATATAAATAGTTTGTTTTCATGATTTTATACAACCTGTGTAAAATGTGCACACATGCCGAGTTCAACAACTCATGTCTCATAACAGGTAGAGCCACTGCTTCCTACTTGGAATAGCTACAATAGTTCAGAGGGATCTTTTTGATATCCTTTTTATATCATTTTCATTTTATTTGTTATTATATCTAAAAACAATAGGCGAAAATCTTGTTTTTCAACATGTCAACTGTATTTTAACATAAATAACGTAAAGAACAATATTTTGACAAAAGCCTCTGTAGATTACCGACCAATTAGTTCTGTTATAAATCACTCAAGTCATAGATTTAACCATGTATTGCATGAAATGGTAAAACACTTTAGTTTGGCTCTTTTAGGATGCTCCCTGCTGTAGGATCTAAATCATGACATACAGATGTCAATACAGCATACCAACATGTGACAACATCACATATCTCAGCCCACTGTGTAGGTTACATACAATACAGAAAAGAACCGAACAAACAGTCAGCCAACGCTGGAGTTCAACGCTTTCAACTCATAAGACCATGGAAACATGTATTTAAGTCTAGAAATGAAGAAAGCTATTAGCACTTGGATTGCGTTGGCTTTAGAATGTCAAACAAAGCTGAAATCTGACTGGACGCGCTTCGAAAGGTCAGGGTCAAGCGGGTCAGGGTCACAAATAGTTAGAACTTTTGAGCACAGCGGCAAGGTGTAGGATCCCAGCGGTCCGCTACACCCAGGGTTAGCGTCAACGCTAGGTTAGCTTCAACGCTCTGCTCCATAGGAATACATTAGCAGGCTGGCAACGCCGACGCTGAAAGCTCATCATGTGTTGAGCACTTTAAAAAAAGACCTGATAGGTCAAGACCGAGAGCTCATCCTGTTGCTGGACAGAGAGTTACGGTGAAGTTCCTTCATCAACAGTCCTCATTTACCACCATCGACTGAACCTGAATGTTCCCAGCAAGGAACACTGTCTTCTAATTTATATTCACTGACATGAAGTATACCACAGGTTACATGATGTATACCACACGTTACATGAAGTATACCACAGGTTACATGAAGTATACCACAGGTTACATGAAGTATACCACAGGTTAC